>JANHGB010002540.1:55489-76156 GCA_026283785.1 Coracopsis vasa | reverse complement strand
GGGTCCCCTTCTTCTCAAGGCCTTCTCTTTCAGGACAAATACCTGGCAGACATGGACGAGCTCTTCTCTCAAGTGGATGAGAAGAGGAAGGTGAGCGTGCCCTGGCCTGCACTCCCGGCTGGAGCTGCTCGCCATAAACCTGCTTCAGTCCATGCTCCCACCTCTGCCACGTTCCCTGCTCCTCGCTCTGATCCAGCACAACCTCCCAGCCCTCTCTTTGATGCTGGTCTCCCCCAGCCCCTCCTGACCCAGGTCTGCTTCTCTCCAGAAGCGAGACATCCCCGACTACCTGTGCGGGAAGATCAGTTTTGAGCTGATGCGGGAGCCCTGCATCACACCCAGCGGCATCACCTATGACAGGAAGGATATCGAGGAGCATCTACAGGTACTGCTGGGCTGGGGGCTCCCCAAGTCCTGTCCTGCCTGGGCTTGAAGGCAGCTGCCTGCCCAACCAAGGGCTCAGAAGCTTCCTTGGGCTTGATTGCGGGTGCCTGCCTGGGCAGGTCCTTGGGAAGGCATTGGGACATGCAGGAAAGCAGCAGGCACTGCCCAAAGCGGAGGTGGCTGTTGGCAGGGCCTTGGCCCTGCTCCGGATGGCACTGTGGGAGGGGACTGTGCCTCTGTCCCCTTCCTTCCTCCCCCGGCATGCTGTGCCGGATGCCCCGGGGCTGAGCACGTGGAGTAACCAGTTCACACGGAGGTGTCCTCCCCTGCAGCGCGTGGGGCACTTCGATCCAGTGACGCGGAGTCCCCTGACCCAGGACCAGCTGATCCCCAACCTCGCCATGAAGGAGGTGATCGACGCCTTCATCTCGGAGAATGGCTGGGTGGAGGATTACTGAGGGGCCGTGGTCCCGCGGCTGGCACCAGGCCTTAACTTGCTCTCTGGCTCTTCCCCCTCCGCTCTGGGTACCCAGAGGCCTGGCGGTGGCTGGGTGAGGGCACACTATCACCACCTCCCCTTCCTGAGGAGCCGCAGTGGCTGGGCGGGCATGAAGGCTCCCCAGGCTCCCCTATCCACCAGCTTTTGTTGACCATGGAAAAGGCTGGCTCATCACAGTGGCCTGGAAGGTCTCACCATCATCTTCATCGCCCAGAGAGCAGCGTCCTCCTCGGCTCCGGCAGCTGACAATCCCCAAAGATCCCATCGTGCTCCAGGGAGGTGCTGTGAGGAGCTTGCCGGGGTGAGCGCCTGCTGCTGGTTTGGCCCCCTTCCCTCCCCATGTACATAGTTGTTACCTTCTCCTGCCTGGCCAGGGCTGAGTCCTGCTCTTCCCTGGAAACAGCAACTTGTGAGGGTGGCAAGCGACTCGCCTTGGCTTTTCCTGGGAAACAACAGCCCCCTCGGGCTGGATGGGGCTGGCTCATGCGTCCCCTCAGCCTGCTGGGACCGTGGTTCCCTGCGAACAACCACCCGAGTTAAAAAGTTCTTCTTCCTTTTACTGAAATCCCTTTAACAAACAACAGAATAACCACGAGCCCTGCACCCGACCGAGCCTCCAGCTGTTCAGGTGGCTGCCGGGCTTCTCAGCACCTCTGGAAGTGGCAACTTCAGAAATATATATATGAAAATAAAATTACTTCAGCAATAAATGTGGAAAATCCAAAGCTGGAGTGGTTCATGGCAGAAGGCCAAGGAGAGCCTGGCTTGGGAACCAGGGCCTGTCCCCATGGGCTTAGGCCACTGTGGTGGCGGTGGGGATGGAACAACACACAAAGCACAACGGCAGAACAGTAACTTTAATCCAAAGGGGAAGGAAAAGACCAGTAAAAACCAGAACTTGAGGCGCTTGGTCCCAACACCTGGTGGCTGCAGGAGCGGGAGGACAGGGATGTATCCCTGTGCTCCCAGCCTTACCCCAGGAAGGTGGAGATGAAGACGCTCGTGTCCAGGTTGAGCGTGGCGTGCCACCAGCGGTCAGGGAAGTACAGGACCTGCAGGGAGGGAGCAGGGGGGCCCATGGGTGTTCCCCCCAAGGGGAGTGCAGAGCCGGGGTGCTGTGGGGCCAGCTGGGACTCACCTCCCCAGGGCGGAGGGTGCACTCCAGTGGCCGCTCAGGCGGTGGCAGCGTGGGGTACGTGTGGTGGAGCCAGGCCAGTGTTGTCTCGTTGGGGTGGAAGTGGGGTGTTTTCTCCGGTGGGTACAGAAACCAGCGCTGGAAGACACCAGGACACATAACCCCCATACCCTATTTCCCCTCTAGCCCCTCGGGCTCAGCCATTCCCCTCAGCCATTCTGCATTCCCCCTTTCCCTCCTAAATACACCCCCCCAGAGCTCACCTTCCTGCCGAAAATCACCTCAGAAAAGCCAGGGCCATGCCAGTGGAAGGGAACACCAGAGCCTGAGCCTATGGAGGGAGTGGGGAGGTTGGGTGCTGGGGAGAATCCCCCCACCCTGGGGCTGCCCGCACCCACCGTCCTGGCTGGCAATCCTGATCCCACCTGCGATCCCAAAGCTGTAGGCGAGGCTGGTTCCCGGGATGCGGAAGGGGGGGGGCACGTACTGCTGGAAGAGGGGGCCCCACTCCGTGAGGTTGTTATCCCCGAAGAAGTAGAGGGTGTCTGGGGGTGGCAGAGGGGGAGGTTGAGCCCGGCGAGGCGCTGGGTACCAGTGGTGCAGAGTGGGACGATGCTACCCACCACTGCCCAGCCTGCCCGGATCCTGCGGCTCCAGCAGCTGCTCCACGTACTCCGTGAAGGGCACGTCCACTGCGGGCAGGGGCGAGGGTCAGGCCGGTGTCCCCGGACAGGTTCTGCCCGCCGGGTCCCGGACCCCCGCTGCTCACCCTTGCGGTAGGAGTAGGTGTTGGCCGTGCTGAGCCGCACCGGGGAGGACCCGAAGGCCTTGATCCTCTCCCTGGCCCTACCCCATCCTTCCCCTTGGGACGAACTGCGCCCCCCAGGCCTGGCTTAGACAGCCCCGCCCTGGGCCTGGCTCCGGCCCTATCCCTGGGCGTGGGTACCCCGGGCCTGTCCTGCTGCCACGCTCTGAACCGGACCCTCCGGTGTCGGCCCCCCCGCCATCAGGCTGCCCCCTGGCGTGGTCCCAGGTCGGGCATGGGGCCAGGGGGGTGTCCCCACACAGGGCTGCCCCATGGGGACTGGCCCCAAGTTGTCCCACATCCATCTCAGCAGCTCCCCCCAGGGTGCAAGCTGGTCACCACAGTGACAGCGTTGCGCAGCCGGCTCATCGAGTCGTGCTGCTGTCACCCTGTTGTCACCAAGTCTCACCCGTGCCAGCAGTTGCCATCTCTGGCCGTGACACAAGTGTCCCTTTGCAGAACCGAAACCCCTTGGTGGCTGTGTACTACACGAACCGAGCCCTCTGCTACCTGAAGATGCAGCAGCACGACAAGGCGCTGGCGGACTGCAAGCGAGCCCTGGAGCTGGACGGTCAGTCGGTGAAGGCTCACTTCTTCCTGGGCCAGTGCCAGATGGAGATGGAAAACTACGACGAGGCCATCGCCAACCTGCAGCGAGGTGAGCGGGAATGCTGCCAGCGCGCCCACCGTGCCCTGCACCGGGCGGCGGCCAGGCATGGCAAGGGGGAAGCCAGATGCTGGCTCTGAGGTGCTCATTCTGCCCCCAGCCTACAACCTCGCCAAGGAGCAGCGGCTGAATTTTGGGGATGACATCCCCAGCGCGCTGCGCATCGCCAAGAAGAAGCGTTGGAACAGCATTGAGGAGAAGCGGATCAACCAGGAGAACGAGCTGCATTCCTACCTGACCAAGCTGATCATGGCGGAGAAGGAGAGGTAACGTGCCACGGGGCAGGACCCAGAAAGGCTTTTTTAGTGCCACAAAGCACATTGTGTGTGGTGCCTCCTCCTTCCTGGAGGCACCCAGAGCCCTGCCGCTGGGGCAGCAGCAGGGAAGGGAGTGGTGGTGTCCTTCCATCCTGTCCTGATGTCCCTGCTCTGTCCTAGGGAGCTGGCTGAGTGCAGGAAGACTCAGAAGGAAGAGAATGCCGATGAGAGCCGGAGCCGCGTTCAGCTGGCCAGCATCGAGGCCAAACATGTGAGTGTGGTGGTGGGGCTGCTTGTGGAGGCTGAGATAAGCTGTGGGACAGCCTGGAGGAGAGGCTGCATGAAGACCTCAGAGCAGCCTTCCAGTATCTGAAGGGGGCCTGTAAGGATGCTGGGGAAGGACTCTTCATTAGGGACTGTAGTGATAGGACAAGGGGTAACGGGTTAAAACTTAAACAGGGGAAGTTTAGATTGGATATAAGGAAGAAATTCTTCACTGTTAGGGTGGTGAGGCACTGGAATGGGTTGCCCAGAGAAGTCTGAATGCTCCATCCCTGGCGGTGTTCAAGTCCAGGTTGGACAGAGCCTTGGGTGACATGGTCTAGTGTGAGGTGTCCCTGCACATGGCATGGCGGTTGGAGCTAGATGATCTTAAGGTCCTTTCCAACCCTAACTATTCCATGGTGCTATGATTCAGTATATCCCTATGGAAATGGGAAAACATCCAGAGAAGGAGAAATATTCTCTATGCTTAACCCCCCGACAGATTATGCACATACAAAAAAGGAAAAAAGTATAAATAAGAGAGAAAACAAAGGATGGGGATAAGGAAAAGTAAAAATTAAGACGATGCAGTGAAAAGTGGTTCTGGCAACAAGATTGAAATACTTTGCTAATTTTAACTTGCTTCCTAATATTTCAGAATTCACAGTTCACGTCTGAATTAGAACAAGTTCAAAGTGTTTTGACAAACAAAAAAGAAATTGAAGTCTTGTAGTGTTTTCTGGTAACTCAATAAATACTTTGTGTCATCTCCTTGGGCCTTAAAATAAAAAATTTTTAAATAATTTTAACTCTTTTAAAAACCTCTGTCATCAAAATTTCAATGTTTTTTCTTTTTACTGCTTCACACGTTTCCTGACATTAAGAGACCTCTAAGAGATTAGTTACTTCTATTAAGTTTTCCAACATGTATTCTGGAGAAAATACTCACAACCTTCCCAATGCTATAAGTTTGCAGAGGTATACTATAAGTTAGGCAGCCTAAAACATTCCAATGTACAGAAGTTGAATTGGTTTGGGTAACATGGTTTAGTGTGAGGTGTCCCTGCCCATGGCAGGGGGGTTGGAACTAGATGATTTTAAGGTCCTTTCCAACCCTAACTATTCTATGATTCTATTTATAACTACTACATGTGTAACAGAAATCCTTGGGTTTGTTTCACTTAGTTTCAATAACCATAGATTTAGAAGTCACAGCAGTGTGTGGTCAGATTCATTTTTTGAATTTACATGCTATAAGTGGCTGAACAAGAGCAATGCAGAGCTAGAATTTAAAACCTGTTTCATACATACAGAATCCATTTGAAATTTTCTTCTAATATGTTGATGTTTCTGTGTTTTTCAGGGAAAAAATGCAGTTTGAAAAAGTGGATATCAGTGAGTTGACGTGGGAACAAAAAGAACATGTTCTGCTATTGCTTTTTGCCAAAACTAATGGCACAAATCCATGGTAATATTCTGTTTCTTGAGTAGGTGAATGCTGATCTTTCTCTGTTAGAGGAGCTGGGCTGGTATCTCCAGGTCAGGGATTCCAAGAAACTTTGAATCTAGCATAAGAATCTAGTGAACTGTGAGGCGTGGTGTGAGACACATCTAACTTTTTGAAAAAGGTGATTTAACCTTTTAAAAAAGTTGATATACCATATACTAATTTTGGACATGCACCAGACAACACTGTTAGATCTTTGTGTGTAAAGCAAAAGAAAAGCAAGTGGAAGCTAATTTTGGTAGTGCTGAGGAAGAGAGAAGTGAGGAGAATTAACTCTGCTTGCTGCAGTGGGATTAATTTTGTTCAGTCATTAATGAAACCCAGTCCATCTTTACCAAACAAGTACATAATGTATATTGTGACACTAGCACTCCTCCACATATATTTCCGTTTAATAGGTTGTAAAGCAACCTGTGCAGTATTAATAAGTACAAATACCCTCAACTGGAGTATTAAAGGTGTATTTATTCTATAGCTCATTGCTGTCTGCATAAGAAAGTTCAGGGTATGACTTTAGAGATCCCTAAAATATGGCTTACACTGGAAATGCAAAGTTCAAACAGCATTAAATATAAGATGTGAACTGAGGCATAACAGGGCCCAAATAGAAATCTAAAATGCTACGATTTTTAATGTCATTTGGGGAGACCTAATGCTTAGGGTGCAATATCAGCTTCTCTGTGTTAAAAGAGTGTATTTAGTTTTTAAAAAATTAAGTTAAATTTTGTTTGTAAAAGTTACATTAATGGAACTTTCTCAAATTTTAAGGTCATTACAATGGAAGTAAGAAACATGTAATTAAATGCTCTTAAGGTTCCACTTTATGCATGGATTTAACTCCTCCTATGAATATTTGCCAACATACAAGCACTCACAAAGCTGTAGAGTATGAAAGCTGGAGAAATTGCATGCAGACACTACATTTAAGTTGATTTACGACTAAATTCTTTTTTTGTATTAAAACCCACTCTTTTGATTATTTCGCCGTCTTCCCTTTTAATTGTAATGATTTTGCCAGAAAATATGGAATTCCATAGTTAACTGAACTCATGTTTGATCCACAGTGCTGGGTTTGGAGAGTGTACTGCAAAAGCTCAGGTGTCCTAGCTTTTCTTGCTTGCTGTTTGTTTTAGAAAACAAGTTTGGTGTGGGATTATAAACCTGTCTGATTATAAATTACCATTAGATGAGGATTACTTTGCTCTTGTGTCTTCCCCACAGGCAGTACACCAGAGTTTTGGCTACTTCAGCTCCAGCTGCTGCTGATACTAAAGAAGAAAGCAAAACTGGGTAAGATACTAAATTATTCCACACTAACATCACCTCAGTTCTGGTTACATATAAATTGATGCAATTGTCTCTCTGTCATTCTTCCCACTTTAGAGTTCTTTGGTTTGTCTGAAGATATATGTTAGTGTATCTATATACACATAAATGTTTGTGTGACAAGAAAAAGGAATTTTTTATTTAGTTTGAACTTTCTGGTCATACTCATCTTTTAACAGCAGGCATTTAGACCTAGCTGTCATGAAAAATAAATGGTCTTGCCTCCTTAAAGCCTCCTCTTATTGAAAAGCAGCTTTATTATTTTTGGAGGGTTCTCCTGTGAAATGCCATGATCATACAAAGAGACACATCTTCAGCTAACACAGTGAGTTTTGATTAAAAGGCAAAATCTATTAAGCTGATGTGGGGGTCCAGCATAGCATCACTTAGAATAGACCAGGATGAAGATTCATATGCCTGATTTTCCAATACAGACTCAGATACAACTATATAGCTAATTATAAGGCAAGCAATATTAACTTATCTGGAGGAGTAAGTAGGGAGGAGTTCTGGCATGCCATCATGTCAGATGTGGGGTAGTCAAGCACACAAAACAAAATGTGATACTCAGACATCAAATGACCAGCTAACTGTTCATAAGCAGGAGCCCTAGAGGGATGTGTATGGAAAGACGAGACACCTCCTTTGGAGAGGCAGACCGCCACCTCCAGAAACAGGAGTGGAAGTGAGTTGTAGCTTTTTTTGCAGACAGGTTAAAAAAGCCAGAAGTGGATGTCACAGGGCCCAATTCTGAAAGGTGGTTAAACTATTTTAACATAATTTTTGGACTCAATACTATTAAATAACTTTGAGAATCTCTACTGTAGTGCCTTCTAGGCAAGAACCAATTGTTCGTAGGAAACAAAGGGTTGACTATAAAGGGTTGTATTTTAATGGAGTCTAAAGAAATTTATTATAAGATACTTTATACCTGGATTATACTTTAGTATAATATAGAAGATACATTCTTTAGGTTATTTTTTTATAGTGAATGTTGAAATAAAAAGGAGAATAAACAGGTGAGCGAAAAGCAGTCATAGTGAGATGAGGCAGGTATGTCATCATCAGTCAGCATCTGCAGGTTCATCGAAAAAGGCATTTCATCAACTAAAAAAGGCAGATGCAAGATCTGTATGTCTAGTACAATTATTCAAACACAGCTGTTTAAAAAATACTGTTGGAAATGCAGATAATCAGAAAACATATTTACACAAATTAAAATATTATAGAAGTACCTCAAACAGGTCCAGAGAAAGTGCAGAGATCCTCCTGCAATGCTTCAGGGAACAGGTAAACTTTGATAATAAAGACTGCTTTTGCTCCAGGAGAAACTGGATTTTAGGATTTCTAAAGGAAAGGTGTAATAGGTTTTAATAGGATGACATAAAAGTCAGAATAGCAATACAGATTCTGAAGAAAATGAGGGTGGTTTGGAAGTGAATTACTGTAGACAATAGTATAGAGCCTGTTAACTAGTACTCTTTTCCCAGGTGCTTGAGTGAATGCCTATGTCTTGTGATTTACCTAGAATATTTCACCTTTGCAGCACAGAGAATAATTCTAATATTCATTACACAGCAGGCTGAATTACCAGATTCTTCATCATCATCCTGTGCAATAATCCTTCTGCATATTCAGTTGTTGACACCATGACCAACAGCCACAGCAATTATTGACTCATCTGCACTTTTCATTTGGGAAGTTATCTTGTGAGCAAAGTTGTAAACTCTAAATCCTCTGTCTGCTGCACCATTGTTTTGACTATGTGTTTGAAATCCACCTGAAAATACAGTTATTTTCCTCCTTCTTAAAGATTTTATTCTTTCCAAGCCAGAAGCTCAGACCACCCTGTACTAAGCACTAGGATTTGGACTAGTGGTTAGAACTATGAGTTGCTGTAATTTGATGAAGATATAGTTTCAGTTTGCAATGAAGTAATTTACATGAAGCTTAAGAGTGTGATCAAATGATGTGTATGTGGAAACAGAAACAAGGCATTCTTTTAAATG
This sequence comes from Coracopsis vasa, assembly GCA_026283785.1. Taxonomy (NCBI): domain Eukaryota; kingdom Metazoa; phylum Chordata; class Aves; order Psittaciformes; family Psittacidae; genus Coracopsis; species Coracopsis vasa. The sequence continues at coordinate 67,303 of JANHGB010002540.1, read as the reverse complement.
CTCTATGAGGAAATTGGTCCAGAGGTTTCTGAAGTACTGTAAAAGGAGAATGTATCCATGGGTTACAGGAGTCACAGACCAGCCTCTGCAAAGAGGGGAATAAAGTCAACATCACATCTAGATAATGTCTTACCAAGGAAGAGTCATATTCTACATAAATTTATTAGCATGTTTTTAATTTTTAATCAGACTCAAGGTGAGGATTTTCCTCTAGGGTATATCAGAGTTAAAAACAAGATACAAACATTAGTGAGTGCACAGCAATTGCACTAATACGTAACTGTTACTAGGCATCTTCACCAGAAGGCAGGATACAAAGTGTTCACATTCAGGTTGTTAAATTAGAACAAGTAATGGTTACAGTCATTAGAATAACATTATTTTACATGGGTGTTTGAATGAGTTCCCTGCAGATCCCTCATGGCTGCATCATCTTCCAGGAACCAGGAATGAAAATATAAGCTCTCCAGCTCCAAATTCACAGATTCTTAAAAACCGGGTATGCCAAGTCTTACCCTTCTCCAGTAATGGGACCTGAATTCTGCAGAGAACATGACTGTATTTGAGCAAATGTGACAAGCAGTCAACCAATCAACACAAGAAATAACAGCTACAGTCAGGAAAAGAAACCAACAGAAGAGGTTCGTGATTAAAAAAAAAAAAGAGTTCTTTCTTGCTACTGACCTGTCTATTTACCGTTCCATCCAGCCCTACATGATGTGATGTGAAGATAGATACATACACACTGTTACATTTCTGCTTCCACAGTTTAATTCTGTTACAGGATCTGTAGGCACATACCTGTTAGCACAGTGAAAAAGGCACTGAACAACTTCCAGGTGTAATGGAACTGACAGCAAGCTGGAGAATACAAGCCACATGCACAACAGGAAGAGAAGTTTTCAAGCTGTCAGAGGCACAGTGAAGGTCACTGTAACATACAGGAATTTCTTCCATCCTCAGACAAGCAATCAAATATGCTTTCCTGAGAAATCCTTAGAAAGCTATTTCCCAAATGTTCTGGAGACTGACATTTTCAACTCCCAAACTTGCTGTCCTCATTGTGTGTAAAGTCACTTCTGTGGGACACCCAAGGTATCCCAGTTACATCATTCAAAATGAGTATTCTGACTTAAGGTGAACTCAAAATCTTAACATGTAAGATAAAGAGCTGAACAAAAACAGCTACAAGATGTAGCCAGGAGTGAGTCACTAAGGCTAAAGAAACTGAAGTGGAAACCAGAGGAATGTTCAAGTTCAGAGGGTCTAGAAATAAATGCAAATCAAGACTTATCTCACTGTCTGCCTTTTCAGTTATACAGCGGTTTTGTCTGCAGTAGGTTGTAGGTAAAAAGTTGCGTTCCGCTAGCCAAAAGACACTGACAGCAACAGAAAACCCAGACTGTGCATTACATGAGCCTGCCTGATCTGCTCAGAAACAGAGGTCCTTGAGAAAACAGAGCTTTCTATTCATTCCCAAGAAAATTATGATAACCGGGACAAAGCTGGGAAGAGCAGCATAGAAGAAGGGCACCAGGAACACCATCTGCAAAGGCTGATTTAGTTTCCCATAGTTGGCATAACCACAGCAGGCTTGGTAACAGTGGCATCTTCTTCTTTCCATTGTGAAATGATAGTTTTCAGCTGCGTGTAGAAATGCACTCCCTGGAGGAAAGTAGAGACATGTGAAGCAGATATTTGGCCTTATGAATTCTTCAGGTCTGTTTTAGTGGTGTATCACACAGTTTTTGCTTTATCTACAAAAAGGTGACTGGGGACAATTCCTGTCAGCCTGTTCTTTTTACTAGTTCCCCAAAGATTCTGGTTCTGTGAGAAAGTTTGCTACTTAGTTCTTGCTCCCTTCTCAAGCTCCTGAAAAAAGGCTTGATAGAACTGGCTATTGTAACATGCATTATGGTGGCTGTGATCACTGGCTGCACTTCAGTTTCCTGGTTGAGGGGGCTTCAAAGTCTCCTTACTAATGAGGTCTGACAACCATCTTGCCATTGCCATTTGTAATGTGATTTATCAAAGTTCAACCCAATAGTGCACTCCGAATCAGGAAGTTACCTGCTTGCCGTAGAAATTGGCATCACCTCTGAAAGAAGCACGGGAACCAGTGAAAGAGAACATGGGCAGAGGTACTGGGATTGGAACATTGACACCCACCTATAAGAAAGGAAAGCTACCATATTAATCACAAGAAGGAACAGATTGCAGAGCACTCTCTGAAAGCTACCACATTTTGTTTCTTTAAATCTGAGGCTGAGTACTGTTGGCTGAGTAGTCTCTGATCAGTCACTACAGCTGTACGGCTACCAATGGTAAATGGTGAGTACTAACAGCAACAATTTTAGTTTGAACATACCTGCCCTACATCTACTAAGTGAGAGTATTTCCGAGCTGTGGCTCCATTGGTGGTAAAGATTGCAGTTCCGTTTCCATAGGGGTTGCTGTTTACCATCTCAATGGCATCATCCAAAGTGTCTGCTTCCAGAACCACTAAGACAGGTCCAAAGATTTCTTCCTTGTAGCAAGTCATGTTTGGCTGCCAAGACGAACAGCAGAAAAAGCAGCTTGTATATAGAATATAATAAACAGGGTAAAATTAAAATATCCTAGTAGATTTGATACAATAAACACACATACTGGTAATGCTCAGGGCATTCCTTGGATCACTCATCATACTGCATTGCCAAAGGCCATCCTTCAGTCCTCCTTGCCTTTTCACTGTTTCCCATGCCCTGGCATCTATATAGTCGACTAAAAAGGGTACTGCTTCTCATCTCAAGAGCTCTTTCTGCTTTCACCACCTGCCTAACCTCACTTACAGGTCTACTTTGACCAAGGCTGATTGAGGCTGGGATAGTTTAATTCAGTTAATCCTATTAATTCAGGATAGTTTACTTCAGTTCTTGTTGACAAAGTGACTAGAACCTGCTGTCCACCTCAGTGTCCAGGATTTATGTCTGATAATTAGCACATCTGACACGTACAAAACCACCAGCTGGAGAGTACTTTAATCACTAATAGCTAGTACAGCAAACTACAAAACATTCACTTGACAAGTTTAAGTTTTACATAGCTTACTATGTTATTAACTACTCTGTAAGAAAACTAGGAATCATAAAACCATTTCATAAAACCATTTTCAAACATTTGAAACATTTGCTTTTGAATACCTAACAGTATTTATGACACACCACAGGAAAGTGAAGCATTTTAAGATGTTGAATGAAAATGAGACAAGAAAATGCTGAGCTATATTAAAAGCCTGAGTTATGTAATAGCATAAAATTAATAATAGCATGAAATTAATAAAGTACAATAGCAGAATTATTAAAATTGGTTTGATCTCATGGAATCACTCACCAAAAGGCCCATGAAGAACTGAATACTTATATATTAAGGAACCATACCAGCTAATTGCATAAACACAAAAGAATGAATTTAGGTATGAAAACTCACATGGATGTACCTGGTAAAGAATATTTCCCCACAGTAGTGTCCATCTCTTGCACAACATGCATTATATTGAGAGGCTCACTCAACAAAGTTATGGATATATTCGACAACCAAGAGATTTTTGTACATTATATTATTCTCATGAAGATTTCCAAGTATTTAACTTTTGTTTCTGCAAGTCCTTAAATTGCAAACTGCAGGAATATATAACAGAGGAAGGAAAACTGCAGTTTTGGCTGTTCATACTCCTCCTTAGGCATCAGCTGCTAGCCACTACTACAGATAGTACACTATGCTCCATGAACAGTTAGTTTAACATGGTACAAACTGCCCATGTCTTCTTTAGTTGGCTGCAATCCATTCAATTTATGATCACTGACCTCATTCAGAGTATGTTGCAAATTATTCTGTCACCTCCACAACAGTATGACAATGAGCACTTCACTGGAATTGTGCAAGGGAAGGCTGAGCTGTTTAGGGGCTTTCTACATGGTGATTATTGACACTGACTGATTTGGGTAACACATTTTTTCAGTTGTCCCTGCAATATACACTATCAAGCACTTGTTTTGGTCATCTTACCTTGACTTTGGCAAGGATTGTTGGCCCAACAAAATTGCCATTTTCATAACCCTTCACTTTGACATTACGGCCATCCAGAAGAAGGCTGGCACCTTCTTGTACTCCTTTCTCAATCAGATGGCAAACCCGCTCCTTAGCCTGGGGACTGATTAGAGGCCCTAGGTCTGCTCCAGGCTGGTCTCCTGTGAAGAGGCAGAGATGCCAAGTTTTTAACCCTGACAGCTTCGTCTTCACAGGCATCAAGGAGCTAACCACACTGGCAGGAAAAATGTGAAACTCCTGATGTTTCTGAGACACAGAACAAAGATTGAAGACATTAATAAAGAGGAGTAATAGCCTGCAACTCTCATAGTCAACAAATAAGAGAAGTCTAAGTATAAGCATAATTTTAGATCACCAGGAAGCCAAAATTCGACAATGGATTCTTCTCAGAAAGGAAACTTTTCCCCTTTGCAGGACTTTATTGAACATAAACAAAAGATCATTATCCTAGTATTAACAAGCCTAGTTTTTCCAAAGTACTTGTTTCCATTTTTCCTTTTTATCGCATGCTTACTAAAAATGGGAAGGATCTCCCAAGTATATATATATAAGTGGTAGGTTTGAGTTAATCATAACCTCAAAGCTCTAGTTAAAACAAGACTGATCCTGTAAACCTTGCATCAGAATCATAGTGCCAAGCCTTCCTACATATTTCTAACTCCCGAGTCTAGGGCTGTGTTTCCCAATCCAGACAATCTGATAGCTCCTACCTCTACACATTAAATCTATAGTGCAAATAGCTTCAAGAGACACATTGCAACCGACGTAAAAACCTACAGTTGTACAGAAGTGAAGTACCTCATAAGAAATTATCACAGTCTGTACCTGCATTTACACGTAGATTTTTGGCTCTATCCACAAGCTCTGGCAGCCATTTCTGAGCTCCTCCCACTAGAATTGCTGTAGACAGGGCCATGCAGCGTTGGCCAGCTGCTCCAAAAGCAGCTCCAACCAGCTGGTTCAAGGTGTTCTCTTTATTGGCATCAGGCATCACCACACCATGGTTCTTGGCTCCCTGAAATATAACACATCCACAGTCTCCCATTATTAATCACCCCAGCCCACTTCTCTAGCTCTCTGGCAGTATCCTCATATAGTAGCTATGTCTCTGCTACCAACAGGCTGGCAAGAAGGGCAGCCTCATCACTTAACTACGAGTCAGCTCCTGTGGCTGAGTGGCGTGGTCTTTCTTAACATTCACAGGAGACAGAGGTAGTCTACATGCTGAAGTGTGCTCTGTTCAGAGGCATTACCATGTTGGCCTGGACTCTCTTGCCATTCCGGGATCCTCTCTCATAGATGTACTCGCCAGCTTGGTTAGATCCCACAAAGCTGATTGCTCTGATATCCGGATGGTCACAAATGAAATTCACAGCTTCAAATAGGAAATAATACATTATAACTGTGGTGCACAAATGCTTCCCTCCGTTCCCATCCCCACAGTGCTAAATCTGTGTATCTTTCTTCTTCTCAGAATTCCATATTTCTTACACCTGCGTTCCCCCCACTGCCTATTTAATGCCTCTTTCCATTAATTTCTCAGCATGTGTACTCTTGCCCCTGTCCTCATACACTTGGCTTTCTGCCATCTTTTCATGCTTTGAGCATCTCCCAAGGTGCCTGAGTGATGCCAAAGCAAAGTAACTGTTGTCTGTTTGTACCCTCATGTTCTGAAGCTACTTGTGTGCTGTCAAAAATACCATCTTAAGAGGCAAGAATACTGGCATCCACTGCATATTTAGTGAGGCATTAAATTCTAGGTTAGGCTTCCTTGTGAAACCGGAATGATTTATCTATATGTTTCAGTTGGAGCTTAGGTTGGTAAATACCATTAAGCACTTAACATCCTTTGGGAACTCTGATCCCAGCCCCCAAAATTTTGTCCACTATATATATCTCCTGAAGATTTGGTACAAGATGGCAGAGAATCTCCTAGTCACCTCCCTTCACCTCCATCAAGAGGGCTGAAGCATTTGTTCAAACCTATCTAACAGCTTCAGTATCAAACTCTCCAAATGGTACCTCTACTGATCACACACCACAACACTTACACACTCCAGCCATCTCCCAGGAAGGGCTATTATTACCTTCATGTTGTCCATGGATGATATTCAGGGTCCCATCGGGGGCACCAGCATCCTGAAACAGCTTGGCAAGGAACATGAGTGCTCCTGGCACACGCTCAGATGGTTTCATCAAGAAGGTGTTTCCACAAACCATGGCCATAGGGAACATCCAAAGAGGAATCATGGCTGGGAAATTGAATGGTGCGATTCCAGCACACACACCCAGGGGCAGGCGGTAGGTATAAGTGTCCATGTCTTTAGTGATGGAGGGCATGGTCTCTCCCAGTATGAGGGATGTCACACTGCAAGCATGTTCGACCACCTCTGCAGCAGAAAGGGCAATATGCCACTAGATGATCTGTTACCCATTAGTTCCCAAACTCCCTTCTTACCACTGCCTTGATCCAAGTTTTTTTTTCCAGCCTCTTTCCCACAACTTAAAACTCATTGTGCTTCAGAAAATCCCTTTGCTCTGCAAGCACTGTGAGCTCATTATAAATGGATTATCTCTCAATCTCTCAAGTGCATTATATGTCAATGTGATAGGAACAAAGACAGCCCCAGTAAAAGCACCACAGATACAGTATTTCTGTACCATCTGCAATGAAACCTTAGTCATCTGAGTGCAAGTGAGAAGTTCTTACCCCTTCAGAGCAATCTGTAGTCACTCCTATGAAAAGGAAGGAACTAATAACTTGGAAGTGATTTTAGGAAACTCCAAGGGAACTTTTCAGGTTAGAGTTACAATTGCCCCTTTTCTTTCAGTAGGAGGCTATGAAGGGAGCTACATGTACAGAATCCCAGAGCAATGAGCTGCTCAGAAGACCTCCTTCCCTTCCTACAGGTTCTCAAAGCCCCTTTTTTAAGAGGAGCAGCCAGCAGCTTACGGAGGCCTCGGAACACATCTCCCTCAGCATCAGCCAGGGTCTTCCCTTGCTCAAAGGTGATGAGTTTTGATATTTCTTTCTGAAAATGGAAATCAGAAAGTTTATGAATGTTAGAAAAGTGCCTGCCCGTGAAATAGGGTGCAGGGATAAGACAATTTAAGAGAGCTGAAGATCACAATGAACAGACTGAGCAGAACCCAGAAGAGTCACACTGACTGATTTGCTCTTTATAGACAAGGAGCCAGTAAACCACACGTGACAAAAAAAAAAAGGGGGTTGGCCTGTACAGCGCATCTTTCGTATGTCACACCACAGACACACTGGAAAATCAATCAGGGAAACCCAAAGACATAGTAACATACTTCTCCCACTTCTTTACCAGTTGGCACACTCTCCATCAAGGCTGAAAGTTTGTTCCTCTTGTGGTCTTCTGGTAAAGGGAGAAATGCAGAATAATATTCCCTGAGAAGCACTGCCTCTCTGTCCCCGTTTGATGGGGAGTGCTTTGCTACACCTCTCAATCCCAGTGTCTCAGTTGGCTTCTCAATTGTGGCAACAATGCCTCATCAAGAACTATGTAAACCCCAAGTCTCCCAATTCCTAAAGTCAACTGCAACACATTCAGCAACAGCCATCACACAAAGCCATGCTGTCTCACCAGATTGTCCTTGATGAGTTGTTGATAACGCAAGAAGATTTGCTGGCGACTCAAAACAGAAGTTTCTGACCAGTTCCAAAATGCCTTTTTGCAAGAAGCCACAGCTGCCTCCATCTCACTGACTGTGGCTTTTGGTACACGGCTAACCACTTCATTTGTGGCCTGAAGGAAAAATCAAACTGCAGCAAACCTCAGTTTTTCCACCTGTTCTTGCCAACCAGTCAACAGTCCTTTCACACCACACACCTAATTTCCTTGTTCTAAAAGGATCTGAGGGGACAGCACAAAAGAGACTCCTTCCTTGGTGCACACAAAAGGCCTGGGCTACAATTGGAAGAGTTCTGAAAACCTGCACTCTACACATCTCAAATTTGGCACCCAGAAAGCTGCAAATGCAATGCTGATTTCCAAGTTGGGAGTTGAAGTGACTTCTCTATTTGGAAGCTTCCAGTAAGTCTAGACTTCTGTGGACTGTGGTCTTTTCCCTCTACATCATTTTGGCTCATTTGCTGTCCCTCTTGCACATAAGTTCCTTATGAAAAAGCAGTATGTGACTGTGCATTGGCACTGATGTTAGTTTACCTAGACCACTAGGCCAAAGTAAGATTTTTACCAGCAGCCTTAGTTCTACAGTATTTTAACTTTAAAAGCTTGTCTTTGCCAGTTTAACTTCCTTGTAACGCACTCTTAAAAATTAAGTCTGCTTTGACATGACAAAAACATCAGGGACATCACTAAGAGAGAAAGTACTCAAAATGAAAGAAAATTAAACAAGAACAGTGGTTGCCACATATAGACCAAATGAGCTTCATAAACACAGCTTACTGTTCTGATCACATCCACACAGCAAATCAAAATAGGGCTTTACAGACAAAAGTTTTAGAAATCACTGTCTAAGTGCTTACTAGGGGGGTCAGAAGGGTAGGAGTTATGAGTGCGACCTTGTTTGTCTTTGGTGAAGGACTCTGACTACTGCTACTAGTCTAAGATTATTTTGCACTGCATAGCATCTAACCTATAAATTCACTGTGAATATTGTGTCTCACAGTTAGAAACTCTCTGAAAGGAGAGGAGCTTTAGCTGTCAACATTTTTTACCTTGGTCTGAGAGTGAAATCAGTCTCTATCAGGACTCAGCTGGCACCAAATCACACCTGGTTGATTTCACATACAGGGTGAAAGAAACCCTTCAGAAATTTGACATACTGATCACAGAGCCTGTCTATGAGCAAAAAAACCATAAGAGGAGTTTAAGCTTGCTTTCCAGAGATCAGGGTTTTACTAGACAGGGGAGATAAAGGAGGTCATCACTTTCCTAAGACTGACATTTCATGTGAAATGGAAATTAAGAAGCAATTACACAGTGTAAAATCCATCTTAAGCTCCAACTATAAACCTTTCTCACAAAATATATGTATTTTCCCCTTTTGCCAAATGCTTGAACAGAGGCACAGACCCTTGCTGCACAGTGATCACTAATATATAAGCTGAGACCATCTCACTTACCGGGTTATGGATATCAATCCATTCAGTAGTTTTGGACTCAACAAACTTCCCATCAATGAAGAGTTTGGTTGTTGGCTGTGGGGGACAAAATACTGGACAGTAAGTGTTCTTCATCTCAAGGTGCCTAAACACCAGTGTGCCTTCATCATTTACCACTATACTGCCTGCTAGAGAGTCTAGATCCAGCATTTACAGCAAGACTCAGCTAACTGCTTAGGCTGAAATTTTTCATGCTCTCTGCCCCACATTTTTCCTCACTTCACACCAAAATGACTAAAATTCTCTCCATAAAAAGTTATAGAAAAAATACATTGCTATGCTTATGTTCAGAACTATTTCAATCTACTTAATCACCTATTTACTAAGTTAGAGAACTGAAAAAACCTGCAATAAGTGGTCAGAAGAAACCTCACGAGAATTCCATGTACCCAGTGCACACTGTCCTATGTGTTTCCTTTCCATCAAGTCACTAAGTAGGTTCATCTCTCCAGCTAATAGCTACAGGCATAAAATAGGACTTTCCCCGCTCCCACTTGGTCCTGCAACTGAGAGCAAGGAACCTGCATCTGCAGGTTTCACCGTGACTCTCTGGGCAGGCAGCACAGAAAACAGAATTTCCAACTCAGATGCAGAGAAAAGATGAAAGTTTGGAAGAAGGAGTTCTGGTAAATGTAGAACAGAAGGAAAAGCAGAGGTAGAAGCTGTAACTAGCGCTGGATAGGCAACAGAACTGTATCATGCAGGAAGACAGACTGGGGCTGTATAAATGAAGAAACCAGAAGCTAGGAGTTGATATTGGGAGGTAAGGAGAGAACTAGGAGAAAGCAAGAACCAGTTAGTTAATCATGCCACAGAACAGTGGCTTGGGGAGAATGGATAAGAGGAAGGGGAAAGAGATCTGCTGCATGAAGACAGAAATGCTGCATGAAGAATAAAAATGGGACAGATCAACAGAACTGGGATATAAACCCAAACATATCAAGAAACTCTGTGAAGAAATTAGGATGTGGAATTATGAGAGGGAGATGAGGATTAAGATGCTGTCCAAGGTGTAAGGAAGGGAAAGAGATCAGAGAAAGAATCGGGAATATAAATGGTGTTGACTGGACAAACAGTGAGAGTGAAAAGTGGATGAGAGTGAAAAAAGTGAACAGCAATGAGAGCTGGACAAGCAGAGAAAGCTAGAATGAGAAGTACAAAGTAAGGCTCTTAATAGATAAGCAAGACCTAGTGATTTAGGATGTAAGACCAGGAGTGAATCAAGAATAAAAAGTTGCAGATGATTATGTAGCTGGAATTACACTTAAGAGAGGCAGAAGTCTGTGCCTATGAAAACACAACCTCCTCTAGAACCTGGAAGGGAAGCACAGGAAATCTGAGTCCCTTGACTGAGTTTCCTGACTGTCAGAAAAGGTCTCTTCAGTGGACCTACAAGCTCCAGTAATTTGTGACCCACATGGACTTCAGTGCAGTGGAATTTAATGATTTGTTTGTTTGTTTTCAAATTGCTTCAAAGGGACATCTAGAAAATCACACATACAACGAAAAAATATTTTAAGTGAGCCAGAAAATGTTGAATTAAGAGTGATCACACTTTTTCCATAAGATCACCACCTTTTCCCTGTACAGAATGAGCCTGCTACACTTACTACAAGGACTGTAGCAAAGCAAACGTTTTGGAAAATCATGATTTAGCTGTTCAGAACCTAGAGAGTGTACAGCCATGGATATTGGAAGAAAAATGGCACTATAACAGTTAAAGTTTTTCAATACTGCCCAAACAAAACAAGATTCTCTCTCTGCCACAAATGGATGATATGACACCCATCCACAGCTCAAAACCACCTTTTTTCACATAGTATCATTAGTCATATATTCTACGTTCAATTTTGCCGATCTGATTGTAGTAATACTACACATAGTAAAAGAAATCTAAAACTCGGAAAAAAACCGGCGTGCTACCTAAGGAACATGGAGGAAACACTGAGCTAACATACTGCGCTTAGGGGTATACCCGCTGGGCCAGGCAGTGCTCGATCGCTACCTGGAGTAACGCGGGGTGATTCCCTGGACGGCTACCCCGGGACCCGCGGCGGGAGCGGCCCGAGACGGCGCTTCTCAGCTCCGGAGCCAAACAAATCTGACATTGAACTGTTTTTCCTCCCTTCCTGCTGAGCGCGGGGCCCTCCGTGCCCAGTGCACGGGCAGCCCCGAATGTTTGCTCCAGACACGCCCACCGGGAGCCTCAGAGAAGGGAGCTGGGCTGGGCTGGCCCACACTACCTCACGAAAGAAGACCCCCCACGGGCCCCGCAGCCTCCCCGGCCCTCCGGCTCCGCTCCGCTTCGCTCTGCGGGACGGGCACTCACCACCGAAGTCGAGGAGACAGAAGCAGCAGCTGAGGTGATCCAAGGGGCACCGGGTCTCCGCGGCAGCTAGACGGGAGGGGAAGCATAGAGCAGCCCAGCTCCTCAGGGCTCCCGACCGCCTCAGAACCCCCCCGGCCCGCGCACGAGTCCGTCTAAGCACCCATTGAGGAGAGGACTGGTAGCAGAAGAGGACAAGCAGCAGCTTTTTGACCTGGCTCCTTTTTTCTGGGAGCAGAGTCCA
>JANHGB010002540.1:0-55154 GCA_026283785.1 Coracopsis vasa | reverse complement strand
TATGATGCCAGGTAAGTCATCCAAAAAGATACACCAAATCAGAAAGTAGAATTAGATAATTAACATTTAGTCTTTCTCCGTTCCGTTCCGATGGCGGGGCCTGGGCTGTGCTTTACCCCTTCTGTGTTGCAGGCGCTGATCTGGAGGCCTCGCTTCTGAGCTTCGAGAAGCTGGACCGCGCCTCCCCGGACCTGTGGCCAGAGCAGCGTAAGTCTGGCGGGCCCGCGGCGGTCTGTTTGACAGCTGCGGAGCGGGAGGGGAGACCCGGCCAGGCCCGGCTCTTCTTCGGGTGGCTGTGCGGTGCGGACTTGGGCCCGCAGAGGCCGGGCGGGTGCGGGATACTGCCGCCAGAGGCGCTCATCCGTCGCTGCCCTTCGTTTTGTTTTGGCAGTGCCCGGGGTTGCCGAATTCGCCGCTTCCTTCAAAAGCGTGAGTGATCGATCGCTGCTTTGCCCGTCGCGTTTCCCCCTTCCCGTCTGATTGTAGCTCCGCTGTTTCCTCTTGCGGGCTGCAAATCTTTGTTCTATGAAGTGTATCTCGAGTACGGCCTCAGTATATGCTAGCTTAATCCTTGTGTGTTTAATATCTCTTTTGTGTTCTTTTAATACCTTGTGCAGCTGTGAATGAGAATTGCATCTTGGAAGAAATAAAAGGTTTTAAACTTTAGGAAATCCCGCTTGCTTTTCCCCCCACCCTCCCCTTCCTTTTTTTTTTCCTTTCTTTGCAGTGCCTAAAGGGAGCCTACAAGGAAGCTGGAGAGGGAACTTTTACCAGGGCATGTAGTGACAGGACAAGGGGGAGCTGTTTTAAACTGAAAAGGAATAGATTTAGATTGGATACAAGGAAGAAGTTCTTTACTGAGAGTGTGCTGGGGCACTGGCACAGGTTGCCCAGAGGTGCTGTGGCTGCCCCATCCCTGAAAGGTTTCAAGGCCAGGTTGGACAGGGCTTTGAGCAACCTGTTCTAGTGAAAGGTGTCCCTGCCTGTGGCAGGGGGGATGAAACTAGATGAGCTTTAAGGTCCCTTCCAGGCCAAACCATTCTATGATTCTGTGTTATGATTTTCGTACTGGCTTTGGCTTGTGGGTGATAGTGTGCTTTTTTTAACTCTAAAAAGTCTGGGGAAAGCTAGCAAACAAGGTCAGACATCAGAATATTTCTACAGAGTATCTGGAGTTTTCCTGTCAGGGACTTCTCTGTATAACTCTAAAAATGCACCTGAGTATGAACTTCTTTTTCCCCAAAACAGCCTATTACAAGTTCCCCTCCCAAGTGGATGGCTGAATTAGAAAATGACGATATTGACATGTTAAAGGGTGAGTATGGACATTGTGGGTAGAAAGTAAGGTCTCCAAAGCAGATGGAAATTCAGTACTTACTTAAGAGGCTTAAAACATGTTCTTTAAATGTTTTGGAAGTGGCGCTGTGGCCTCAGATCTCTAGCCTTCACATTTGCAGAATCTCCAGCTCAGGAGTCTCTCTGGCCCATTGATGATGTACATTTTTCATTAATCCAGTTATCTCCAAGAGAATATCCAAATGTCAGGCTGCCTTCTCAAAACAAGCATGGAGGAACCAGCTGAAACAGTGTAATATAAAAATATATTTCAGTTACCATGCTTACCAGTCTCTCACTTTGTAAGTGTAGTGGGTGTCTCTTGTATTTCGAGAGGTGGCATGAATTTTTTGGTGGAGCTTAGCTGATCAAACTTGGCGAGCAGTATAGACTTATTGATTGACATGTTCAGAGATTTGGTGCCCATGCACCTTCACTCATAGATCTATAATGTCTGATTGAACAGTAGGGCTGTATGAGCAAGTTACAGAAGGGCTATCTAGCATGTAGATTTGCTGCATGTTACAGCTATTAGTTTGCAGTAAACATCCTTGAGCATGTTCTGCCTCTTTTGTGAATTGCAGATAAACTTAACAAAGTGGGATAAATTAACTTTGACTTGCTGCAAGAAATGTGCTTAAACACACATTATTAATGTTCATAATATTAATGTACATTCCCTTGCATACTGTTATAGCTTGTTCACATAGCAAAATGAATTTACAAGAACTTCCAAAATATGGGGCAAGTTAGCTCGTTGCAATTGTAGCAGATTACAGTATGAAACAGAGCAGTGGCTGTCTTTTTCAGCAGAAAAAGCTGGTCTTTTCTCTGTATGTTAAAAACAGGTGTGCCATCAACCTGAATTTAGAACATGCTCTGTTCACTGGAAATAGATCTTGTCAAAAGTATGACTTAAAAGTGCTCTGTGAAGTGTTAACCAGGTAAACTATCATTAGATGGCTATAGACAGTGTTAAAATCCCCACTTTTCTCTCTTCTTAGAGTTGGGGAGCCTCACTACTGCTAACCTGATGGAAAAAGTTCGTGGCCTGCAGAACCTGGCTTATCAGCTGGGACTGGATGAATGTAAGTGCTGTACACAGATGTGACTGACTGCATTGCAAGTCTTCCCACTAAAACATGCAGTCAGGGTACATCTGTTGCTGTAAAAGTGTGTTGACAGATTTGGCAAGTGTCCGACAGTCACAGTGACCTTCCGAAACAGGATGAGAGTGTGAGCTCGTATCTCCAACTTACAGCCTACTTGCATGGGGGAAACCATGCAAAGATAACAAGTGGTCACATGTCAATCTGATGTTGTCTAGTGGCACATAAATTTCTGATCCTGACTTAATGTTGCCCGAGGTAAATCAGGTCACTTTGCTTAATTTCCCACTCAGATACTAAAGCTATTTCTTGGAATACTTATGGCAGTGCTTCTGTCAAACTTCATGCACAGGAAAACTTGCAGTTGTGTATAGGATTCTCCTGTCACTCAGTGTTCATACATTTTTCTGCTTCTGTAGCTGTTTTCTGTGGGGACTTTTTCCTCTTTTCCCTCCTCCCCACCCCAGTTGTGCTGGGAGGTGTTGTTGTTGAGTACTAAAGTTGACCTTCATCCCTCTTACAAGCTGCCAATTTTTATCTTTTTTTCTCACAAGGAAGCTGCTTTCACCATCACGTTTAGGATTCCAATGTTAACAGGTTGATGCAGCTTTGAGGGTGTCAAGAGTATTGCGTTTCTTTTAAATGCAACCTGTACATATTGACACGTTTAATTATTTTCTGCTTAATTTTGCTTTAGTGTAGACCTTAGTTGCAGTTACTGTTGGGCTACATAAAGTACCAAAAGTTTTAAA
The DNA here is from genome assembly GCA_026283785.1 of Coracopsis vasa. NCBI lineage: Eukaryota > Metazoa > Chordata > Aves > Psittaciformes > Psittacidae > Coracopsis > Coracopsis vasa. The sequence goes on along the minus strand of JANHGB010002540.1, from coordinate 51,958 downwards.
AGTTACAGGTCTTTCACCTTCCTTTCAGTGGGTAACAAAAAAGCAGTAACAGACATTTAGAAGCTTCCTCACTGTAAACCTAGGATATCCTAATGATTCCTTATGCACAGATCACTAAGCCTATTTTGTCATACTCCCTGCAAGTTTGTTTTGCTTTCAGTGTTAATATGTTACAACTGTGTAAAGCACTTAATGGAGTAGAAGTTAAACTATGACAATACAAAACTGAGTCAAATACAGAGATTGGATGATGATTTGTTTTCTCGGTTAAGCTATAGGCTTAAATGTCAGACAGCTAAATGTTCTGCTAAATGGAGTGGAAGCAGAGCCTGAGTTACATTAAGGCTGACAAGGTTGTTGTTTCATTAGCAGTATTTGTTGCATGCATTTCCATTTATTTTTGCTGAGAACAAATAAATACAGAAAGAAGACAAAGTGAATGAACAATGAAATATCTTGAGATCCGGCAGTTATAACCCCTAGTCTATAGTAACTGAAATCTTGGATTTTCAAGCTTTGTGAAACCTCTCCATGTTTGTAACTTCTTGTTACTGAAGTCTATTTTCCTTTAGGTTATAATACATTGAATGCTTTGTGTGTCATATATTTATCTTAAAAATTTCACAGGAAATTATATGCAAAGTTTGAACAGAGCTTCTCAGGACTATTTTTCTTAGTACTGTCTTTAAGTTCTTTTCTCTTACAGACTTAGATAAGTGAGAAAACAAGAAATAAAATCCAAAATACCTTTTTAATAAAGTTAAGGGACTTGTGGTTTTGGTCCAGAGGTACTGGACTTGATTATATCTTTGTGTATTGAAATTTAGTAGTAGAAATTGAACTTGACTGTTTATTGAAAGTCCTGGCTATCAAAACCAGTACTGACCAGTCTCCTCTAGATGGCAGGATGAGGCTTCCGGTAGAAGTCTTCCTACTTTTATTTATTTTTTTATTTTTTTTTAATAAAACTACTGTTTCAGTCATGATTTGAAGTACTTCTTCTCAAGATTGGGTTTTGTGACGTTTCCTGTTCTCAATGTGCAATGTCTTTTTTGTTTGTTTGGTTGGTTGGTTTTTTTGTTTTTTGTTTTTTTTTTACAGTATCTTTAAACTTTTTACCTGTATTGAGTGTGAGAAACAGTTCTGCTTCACTGTGTTAGAAACTTACTTTTCCTTCCAACTGTCCTCTTCCACGTCCCATCTCACATACTTTATATTTCAAAGGCTTCTATTTTCATCCAAGTTATTGGTAAAATACTGTACAGTACCAGTGTGATTCCTGCAGCACTCCATGACAAATGTAACTATTGAGTGACTTTGTAATTATGCTGTGAGGTCTGTTATTGAACCAGTTTACAGCACACTTCATGTTAATTTTGCATTAGAATTCATCAGGCAAAGTGGCAGGTGAGACTGGGTACCTTTTGAAAAGTTTATTCATCAAGGTACTACTGCAGTGATAAAACTGAAATCTGAGCAATTGATTTACCATGGTGTAGTTTGATAAATAAATAATTACTGAATTAAATGCCTTGTTTCTTAAATTCTTATGAACTGTCTTATTTTGCCTATATAAATGTTTATATAAGTATTCTTGACAAATTTAGAACAAATGCATTGAATGTTTTATCCATCTTCACTGCTTTTGTCTATGAATGGTTGAGTACTATTATCTGGATTCCACACTCTTATATATATTTCCTGCTGTCCCAGACTTTTTGACCATTGATTTGCGTTTTTTTTTTTTTTTTTGCTTTCTTGCTTCTCACGCATCTCTGTTCTTTACAGCTAACTTCCTCTCCTCTTTTTCCCATAGGGTTACCTTTACTTCTGTAACCCTGGCTTTCCTATTTTGAATGCCCCATGACTTCTGTTAGTCAAATTAAGTTGTTTATGCATAACTTATGTGTTTTTTCCTGCTTGTTTGATGCTGGTTTGATTTACAGTCGTCCTCCACTTTTTTAAAAGTAGCCAGTTCTACAGTCGCTGCTATTTCACTTATCTACATTTTAAGCTGCGTATTCTCATGTGACTTAAATGGTTATATCTTAATTAGTGCAGAGTTCTGTGAAAGTTCTTCTTTATCAGATGAAACTGAATACGCTTGCCCTGCTTGGCTTGTAACAGTAAGTTCACGAAACAGATTAACTAGAAATGTCAGAGGTGACTTTTACTGTTAGAGGTCTGAGATACAGTGAATGTCATTCAGCTGGAATAATTCCAGCAGACCTTCCGCTGATATTTTATATGGGCATCTGAGGAGTTGGGCTTCTTACCCTCCGCTATGATTCCTATTTGGTATAGCAGGTTATCTGCTTAGACTGCAGTAGCCTTATTGGATAACACGAAAGTCTCTGAGTGTGGGGGGTGACAATGTCAAAGGAGCGCTTTGACAATTGAAATGGTTAATGCTATTTTTGATAATGCTGTTTCTCCCTTGTCAGGAGGTTCAGTTACTTTCTGAATAAGGTAACTGTTGATCAGTCCAGCTATGTATCTTCTAGCTTCAGTAGTACTTAATACATTTAGTTCCAACGCAGGCAACAGAAGTTACTTATTTTTGATGTTGTTTTACCTTTCATGAGCTGTAATTTCACCTGCCTTTTACTGCGATGCAGGCTTTGCACCATTAATTTGCTGATTACTTAAACTGAATATCTTCCTTGTGGATTAGAAAGGATCTCCAGGGTGATCATGGGGAATCTCTTCTTCAGCTCTTCTCCTAGCATGCTAGTAGGTGGATTTTTGCTCACCCTTGTCTGTGCCTGCCAGAATATTCTTCCCTTCCGTAGCACAGAACTCATCTGAAGGTCAGCCTTCCTTGAATGAAGCAGGGTTTTTGTAGTGTGAACCAATGGTTTTAATTCCTTTATTCTCCTCTTAAAGGATAGGCTATCCTTAGGTCTCTGGTTTGTGTATTTATTCTTTGCTACAAGGTGGTTCTGGAGTTCTCCAGCTTCCAGGCTCAGGACTTGATATCAATAATAATAAAATCTAAAAAAAAAAAACCCCAAACTCTCAGTACCTCTCCTGAGGTCTCAGCTTGTGTTTCCTTGCCTCTTTTTTTAAGCTACGTAAAATTCTATCTCGTCTTCTAGCTTGTTACTGCTTTTCTCTTTTTGCATCTGTTCTCTCATTACAGCTTCTATTTGCCCTCTGTTAGAAAGTTATTTTATTGGTTAGAATACATGGAAATCATTTTTAGTATTATAAATCCTGCTTTGTGTGGATTTTGCCGTCCCTGTTAATGTGATTATTGTAAGGGTGGGAGGAGGAGCAGGGCTCAATGAACACACCTACTTTTAATTGTTCATGTAGTAAGGGTGACTTTGGGAGGCATAGTGTTACTGCTGCATGTGAGCTGCAGCCAGTTAATGGGTCTCATCTCTGCTTTTGGCAGAAATCAGGGGGAGGGGAAGCTTATAGGCACATTGCCTCTTTATGGGCTTTTGTTCTCCTCTCTCTCCCTCCAGCTTTGCTTGGAGTACAGTAGTGAGCACTGCAGAATGAAGAAACCCCAAGTGATGTGGCAACCAAGAGGGAGGTAGTTTTTACCTGGGGCCCCAGTCACAGATCCTGACTCAGTGTTTGTAGACCATAAAGCATCTAGTATCATTTGATTTGTGTAAGTAACTGCAACTTAGCTCTGTTTTTCCACTGTAATTACCCATTACAGCTTTCAGAACAACTGAGTCAAAGCTGACTTTAGAAGATTTTCAAAGTTTTGGTTTCATGAGCTAGCAGCTCTGGAATTACATACATTGCTTTTAAGCAAACCTAACTAGGTGCTAAAGAGATTTTTTTTATCATTGATTGCAGTTATTTTTAAAGGTCTGCCCTGCATCCTTTTGAATAGTTGTATAGAGAGGTGTATCTGAGCGTGCACAGAGAAAAGTACACATTTTTCTTAATAAAATAAAATTTAAAAATGTATTTTTCCCAAACTTTGGGATAATGCTATGTGTAAATGGGCAGGATGGAGAAACAGAAAAAGCACCATGTCACTGAAGGAATGTGGTTATCCAGGGACTTTCTGAAAGCCTTGATAATGCTTCTCTGTGAATCTCTGATATCTTTCAGATAACACCCGCTATACAGGTTCAAAAGTCCTAAAGTGTATGTGGTATCACAGCCATGTTTATAAAATGTCACTGATGCCGGAGAGATTATCTGGTTGCCATGCTATCACAGTATAGCTTCAGTGATGTTGCTGGTGCAAGGATTCCTGAAAAGTTTATGACTTTTTAAGGCCTAATGTATTTGTGGAGGTAATGGTGCTTTTGTGCTGTATCTGCCTTAAATATTAGAAAGGGGTAACTGATCCCACAGATGTGAGTACCATTTATAATTTCCATGACAGTGATTTTTGCTAGTCTGCTTGCGTATGTTAGATTGCTTTTTTATTTGAGGTTAGGCTGTTTTGTGGTTTTCTTCCTGTAAAATTAGGAATTTAAGAATGACTATCCAGTGTCAAATCCTCATGCTCTTTCAAGTGCAAGTGAGACAGTTACTGAACATGCTCAACCGAGTCTCCCTGTTTATAGTCCCCCATGGCTTTGTGTGCACTGGCTTTTGCTGTACTCTAGCAACTTTGCTTCTATTTTCTGTGTAACACTGATTTATTTTCCATATATGTTCAAGCGAATTAGATACCGAGGATACAGTGGAAGAGTTATTTTATGCTATCCATCACGGGCCCAAGAATTAGACCTGGATGACCTGGGAGATGTCAGGTGAACAGCAGAAAGTTGGCCGTCTTGTAGCATCACAGACTGATAAAGGAAAAGTCAGCCAGGATTTAGTCAGTCAGTGATAGTTTTTCTTAATATGAAGAATGAATAAGTGACTAGCAGTTTTTAGCCTGGAAAGAGACAAATAGTGCAGTATGTGAAAAAGATCTGTAAAACTGATTAATGCAGAGAATGTGTGAATAGGAGATGATGACTCTTCACTGTTTCTCATAGCATGAGAGCCAGAGAGAATAAAATAGTGGGTCAGGGCAGACATGAGGAGATACTTGGGCTGTGCATTAAAGTCAGAACTCATTGCCACTGGAGGTTTATCTCACTCAGTAAACGAGACAAATGATTTGAAGATAAATCAGTCAAGGATGTCTGACCACAGAGAAGTCACCAGTGGCTTGGAAATCTTGCAGACGCAGAAAGCTGGAAGAGATTTCTAGGCAGGTACAGCTGTGTGCTTCCCTGCTCTTATACTCTACTGTAGGCATTTGCCATCAGCATGTCAGGGTAGTTGGTTGGAAGGACCTTTTGTGTGACAGTGGGGTTGTTTTGTTTATTTGTTTGTTTTAGTAGTAGTATAGACTGCATGGTAGTTAAGTGACTGCTACCAGAAATCACTGAGGTGTCCCTGTAATGGAGAGACCCTTCCAGAGACAGCAAGAGACAGATGGGCACACAGATGAGGAACAGCTACCTTGCTCCCAAGTTAAGCTGTCCTTGGTTGTGAATTGTAGTCCTCTACAGCCTCTGAAATTTCTGGAAAATCATAAAGGAGTCCTTCTGAACTCCAAGCTATTTAGAGATCGCCACTCTTTATATTAGATTGGTAGTCTTCAGTTTTTCATTTCTCTCAGATAAATGCTGTCTATCGTGATCTCCTGCCTACAAGTTCAGCTTTTTTGTAGGTTTGGATGGGTAGAGCAGTTCCATCCTTTTTCTTCATCAGGATTTAACTGTAGCATATTTTAAAACATGTATGGTTAGTCCTGCCTGTGATCCTTTCAGGCTACTCTTGACATGGATAATTTCAAAGCTGGCATAGCTCTTTCTTACATGGTTGAATGTGAATTCACTCATTGAGTGTGGAGGTTTTTTTATTTTGCTTTTCTTTTTCCTTTTTTGCTGATGGTGATGGTAGGTAGGATATGTTTAAATCAAAGACTTCATCTTTGGTGAACTGAACTTGTATTATCTATTAAACTAAAAAAAACAAGAAGGGCATGACATTTGGTTCTAAGACTTGAACGTTGTATAAGTTATTGAATTAGAATCAAAGTGAGGAAAGGAGGGAAGATAATGTATTCTCTTACTGAAACATCTCTTTCCTTTTCTGTAATGGATTATCTTTTTCGAGAGTGTCTGCATGTAGTACCAACATGCAGCCTTTAGGCTCCATGCAAAACACCTGGTCTTCGTACCCAAACAGGCTTACATCAGTGATGTAATTGATCAAAAAAATATTTCCTGACCATAACCACTTCTTCTTTAGTCTTGAGTCAATTGACACAGAGGCTTTTTAAGCTCAGAAGCACTTGTGAACTTACCTCCAGTTGCTGCAGTAGAGTTGCCTAGTGCCTGTTCCGGTCTGTATGTATGCTTGTTTGTAAGAAGATGTTTCAGATTCTTACATTGTAGGAAGTGAACATATCAACAGGTATGTGTAAGTAAAGAGTACTTTCATATTGAGTGTATCACTGGGGTGTCTGTCTGATAGCGTCTTCTGAAATTTCTCATTGGTCCATTTTAGTAAAAGCTGCATGTTGACTGTCTGCAGTCTGGGAAATTGCATGAAAAAATGAGCTGGATTCTTATGGTTTCTTGTTAGCCAAAATGAGGTTTTGGAATCTCTGTGTAGAAGAGCAGACTCTTTCCTGAACATGAACTCCTTCCTTACTTCCTTGGAGAAATAGCTTCCCTAAAGTGTTGTGTTGGAGCTGGAGAAGAGAACAGATTTTTGCAGAAAGAAGAAGGAAATAAAGTGAAAGAGGATCACATGGTATGGATCCAAATCTAGATCCCACAGCAGGAGCCTCAGTGCCAGTGTGCTTAACATCTTGACAGCTGACAAAAGAGTAAGGGGGATGCTCACTTGTTAAAAGCTGGCACCTCCAGAGGCATAGTGCTTCTAGTACTAGTGTGTCTGTATAAATGTGAAACAAGAAGGAAGAAAATACATGTCAGAATTGCCTACATTGTTTTAAATACGTTGGACTGAAGAGAACATTGTGTGCCATTATGTCCTTAAAGTACACAGTTTGTTTACTCTTGCAAGATGAGCTGTCCTGCATAGGAGGAAGCAGTTGAGGTACATGTACTTAAGTTATTTCTGCTCTGCTTAGACTTTTCTTTGCAGCAGCTGTTTTATTCTTGGTTGTTTTCTACATTCCCTATCTTGCTGAATGAATCTTCATGTTTCAGTTTTGCCTGAAAGCATATTTCTCCCTTATTTTGTTATTTAGTACAGTGTTTGGCAAGGACTTTATGTGAAATAATATACTTCATGTGCTTCGAAGCTTGAAGGCAGAGTTTTATAGCTGGACAACAAAATTATGCTCTTTGGACACTGAATTTCTGTAATACACAGTTTAAAGAGTTACTTTGCAGAGTTAGTAGACTTCTCCCAGAAAATGTTTCACATTTTTATGATTCATTTGTGGGTTAGGAGATGATCACAGAATTTTTTGAGAACTACACAATGAGTTGAAATGTTGGGTTTTGTTTCCCTTAGAAGGGAAAAAATATGGAGGCTGTTTTCAGTTTATATTCATAGTAATTCTTGAACCTGATTTGATTGCTCCAGAAAGGTGAAAAGAACACTTACATTGTCCATTAAAGTGTTTATATGGCCCTGTCACCATGATGTCGGAGCTGCTGTGATTTCCATGTGAAACCTTGGCCTTTTTCCCGATTCTCCTTATACCCTCCTCCCACTCCGTAGCTCTGCTTCTTCATTTTAATGCACAGTGCTATGGTAAGAGATACTCTGCATCCGCAGAGGGACAAGGAAGTTGCCTTTCCTTATACTGCTTACTGAGTGCCTTATTTACAGGCAAGATGCTTCCAGGGCAGCTCCTGTTGAAGAGCGAGACATCAGAATGCCAACTTGAAATTGCCATTCGTGTGTGATCTTTGAATTGGCTAATTTTGACATGTAGGTACTTAAGAAATTATTACAGTCAGAGGAGTCATGACCTCAACTTTTCATCATCTCCATTGGCTGTGCCCCAGTTTGAAAGTGAAGAAGGTATAGGAAGTTTTAATTGTACCTGTGTGATTTATCCTCAGTCAGCTCTTTAATTTCTTCTGGCTGTCTGAGGTTTCCGACATGCTGTAAATTTCTCCAACTTTTTCATTATCTGCAATTTCTTTATGACTCATGAATCGGAGTGGAGAGAGAGTGTGGATTTACAGGAGAGATAAACATGTCCATAAAGTCTATATCTGTGTCAGTAATTGTACTGCTGTCAGTGACTGTCCTGTTTTACAGGTCTCTCTTGGGAGAGGAACACGTTTTGCTACCAGTGTCAGCAGAGTGTTCGCTTTGATTTGCATTAACTTGCCAGGAGATTAGGTTGTGATGGTGAGGGTGGAAATTGAGTCTGGACGTTGGCTGCTATTGTTTTTCTGAAATAAGTGGGTATGTGGTTGAGTTGCCCTCTATGTGCAGGGGTTAAAAAAAAAAGAAAGCAGGTGCAGAGTTTTCTTAAATAGAAAATCCAGGAGATACAGTCTACTGATGGTATCAAATGTGATGCTACCCATATGCATAAATTGTACATTCATACCATAAAACAAACATTGTATCTAGGTAACTGTCAGGTATGGAAAAAATACTGCATAGATCCTTGGGGTGTTCTCTGGCTGCGGGTGAAGTAGAATAAATATTTCTCTAAGCTTCAAGAAATTTCTGCATCTTTGCCATTTTCCCCTTCCACTACTCCAAGGGGAAAGCACGGTTGTGGATTTTGATGGCAAGTACTAATACAGCATCTTAGTCTCCAGGCATTGATGACTGTGCTTGCTGCAGAAGGTGGTGTATACTGGTGGAGTTTGAGAAAAGAGTAAAAATATCCCTAAAGCTCTCCTAAATGTGTCAGAAGTTCAACAGTCTACAGTTTCTCTTTGCTTTTATTTTCTGTTTGGTGCTTGTCATTGATATCTGTGTATGTGAAATCTCCTTTTGTTAGTTTATATAGTTTGGGTCAGGTTATTTTTTGTCTGTGACTTACTGATTTTTTTGTCACAGTAAGAATGCAATTATTTTCTTGTAGAATCATTTTAAAATATTCAAAGTTACTGTAAAACCCCAAATTTCCATTATGTCAGGTATCCATTGAGACCTCCATATTCTTCTTATTGAATTTTTGTAAGTCTGCTGGACACCCCTTACAGATGGAACATCATAAACAATGTAAACTCTGTGACTGCATGATAGCTTTTAAATGTGCGTAGATGTAGGAGTGTTAGAAATGCCAAGATGGCACCTGCCATTGCATTGGTTATTACTTCTGAAGCCTGATATTGGAAATACAAAGGGGACCTTTTCAAGTGTTAGTGTCCATCTAGCTCTGGTAGCTGAGTTTCCAAAGTTATGTATAAGGACCATGTCCTAAGTGGCCCAATAGCTGGCAGATAACTGGGCTTTTAAAACTGCTCAATGCAGCAGCAATATCCTAAATAGTAGCTGAGTTACTAAAAGATGCTTTTACTTGATCTTTATTGAAATGTCCATCTTTTTTTTCCTTTTCTCTCATCTTCTTTCTCTCCTTATCTATATCTCCATACCTAGTTTGTGGATCTGATTTTGTTGAAACAAAGGTCACCTCTGAAAAGTACTTCAACCAGGACATATCACATGCTTTATTAAAACAAAACCAAACTCAAACAAAAAAACCCCCACGAAACATTTGTGTTATACCCTGATATTTCTTTCTAAAAATGTCTCTTCTTAAAGTCCCCTTTGGCTCCTAGAGTTTGTTCAGTTGTAGAAAGAAATGCTGCAATAGTTTGATCCTTTCTGGACAGAGCTGTTGAGTTTGTGTTGATAGAGTGAAAGGTGATCTAGGTACTTCCTGTGGTCAAGAGCCTTTTCAGTGTTAGTGGGGAAGAAGAGGAAGAGATCTGATTAATCTGAAGACTGGCCAAACTGCTTTGAAGACTCTGAAATCATTCATCTGATTCATCACCATTGGCTTTTGCAGGATCTTTGGTGTGCTACTCAAAGCAGTAATTTGTACTTTGTGAGAACATCTGGAGTATTAGCATTGGTCAGTCAAGTAGTGGAACATGCGCAACCACCAGGGTGGTTTTTGCAGTCTCTGTTCTTGGAGGTTTTCCAGATGTCACTGAAGGCTTTATTCAGTTATATGATCTGACCCCATAATTGACCCTGCTTTGCGCAGGAGACCTCCTGAGCCCTTGTAACCGAGATCATCCAGTGGTTGGATGATTCTGCGATCTAAGATCCTTTCCACAAGACAATTCATGCAAAGCCTGCATTCTACAATCTCAGCTGAACACGGCACCAAACAGTTGGTTCAGCTTGTGAGCTGTGAGCAGATCTCAAGTGCAACTCCATGGTCTTCCTCCATGTGAGCGGCCTGATTAGGAAAAAGAAACCTAAGGATTCTAGTGTCACAGTGATTGCTTTCATTCTTTCTGGGGATGAGGAGTGGACTTCCAGGTAATTCCATTCACAGAGCTGATTATGATGCTATGCAACTTGGGGTGGGGAGCCTGTTTTTCTGTGTAGGGAGGTACAGTCCATTCAATGCCATTCTTTAAGCAGAGGAAGAGAATGGTCCTAAACATACACAGAGGTTCTTGTGTCCCGGCTGAAATGAACAATGGAAACACCATCATCTGTCTAGACAAGCAGGGGTTCAGTGGGGCTTGACTGAAGAGCTTTTAGCCACAAAAGTAGAGGAATGGGCTGTCACATTAAAGCATTTCTACCTACCGCATGCTTGCACAGAAAGAAACATGACTACAAACAAAATGTTCTTACATTATACTGTCAGAAGCCTATTTTTTGCTACTCTCGTTCTGACAGGATAACTTGTAGACTACTGTCAGTGGAGGAATTGAGGATGGGGAAAAGTTTGATCAAGCATAAGGTTATGTGCATTTTTCCATTACGATTTAAAAACACAAAAGTGCCAAACAAATCTCTGGAGACTCCAGCGGGGACTCTCAAACCTTTGCAACTGGTCTGTATTTAGTATTTAAAATTCTTTTGCCATCTATATCTTTATATAGTTGAAACTTTTCTACTTCTTCTGTGATAATAGAATATTTCATTTGTATTTACAAATACCGGAAACATTGTTCCTGTATCACCTCTGTCTGAAATCTTTTCATGTAAATTTTCGCTCCTGGCAGGAGTAAAGAAAATTTTCTTCCACGGCATGGGTAGCTGGACCTATTTGCAGAGCAGCAGCTGATCCTCGTGAAAATCACACTAGTGTGTGACTTTGGGGACCCTGGTTCAGTTTCTGACACCACTACTGTTCTGCTTTGTCAGTTTATTTGCCTTTTCACATGTCCCTCCCTCTTTCCCTGGCTGTAAGGCAGAGTTCATGTTAACTCTCTTCTGCAAGATGTTGGAAAAATCACAGATTTAAAAAAACAGCATATAAATCCTGTGTCGTTAGGTCTTCTATACTGCGTACTGTTTGTTGATGTCCCATGCTTGCTGCTATATATGCCACAGGAAGGCGTCTTTTGAATATTGTGTATGTCATCAGTAGAAGTAAGATGAGAATGTGGTGATGAAACAGATCCTCATATCAAGTGCTCTTCAGCCTGGGACCCAAGCAAAGTAACTAAGAAAGGCAAGGCTATTTTCAGTCATTTACAGACATTACATTTAAAAATGTTTCTATTTCCAAGTGGCATAAAGGTTAAAAATTATTAGTATGTATCCATACTGATAACCAGGGGTTATTCATCTCTTTGGTGGCGCATTTGTCCTGCTAGCTCAGCGGCAGTGAAATTACTCATTGCAGAAGGATCAGTCTCACTATTTTGTATTCGTGCTTTGAGAAGGGAAATACAGTGTATTTGTCAAGTAGACTAAACACATGTTGGTGCAATATTGCTATAGTCCCTTACAGTTTTCCTTATTTTGGGTCAGGTGACACAATGCTATGTGAAAAATCTAGCATTTTGTCACTTTATTGAGTGGTTTCGGTTGTTCTGAGCATGAAGTCTAAATCTCCTGTAAAATCCATAATGAACTTAACACCTTACCTTTTGCATCTCCGGTAAATGCAGCTCTGAACATCCCCTCTGTATAATGTTGCTCTGCTAAGTCTGATAGTATCTTGTCTTATTGCCTCATTAACTTGTGAGCATTAGAACAAGATAAAAATGTCCTAAAGCCTCTTATCTGATGATTGTTGTAACCTTCTGAGTGCCATTAGTTTAAGTTTGCAATCAAATGCTTCCCCTGAGAATAAGGAGCACTGATTAAACCTGAAGTGTCTCCAGAGGCTTTTACAGCTGTCATGGGGGCGGTGGCTGCCCCTCTCCGAAAGGAAAAGGGGGGCTGGAGGTCCTGGTGGGGTGGCCACTCTGCAGACCTCCATGTGGCTGCCCCAGCTGTTCCACTTTGCCTAATGAATTGTTTTACAAGCAGAGGCTGGATATTGTCATCACAAGCTGCCTTCCCCAGGGAATGAAGCCAGGCTGATAATGACTAATGTTAGTGATAGTAATTGAAGTGTGATGGCTCTCCAGGGACTTGCACACGAGTAGAGCTGTCAGGCACTTGTGGCTGGTACAGTCCCATGAATACCTCAGAAATGCTTTTTAATTGCTTGACTTTCATAACTAGTTCCCATATATCTCCTGCAGAAATATACATTTTATGGGGGGAGGGAAAAGAAGCTGAGGACTCTGCTATGACCCTCGGTTTACTCACGTAGTTTACCGCCCTGATGTGTTTTTAATGAGAATGGCTGTGTGTTCTTGTTCCTCTCTGGTCTTGGTGTGGATTTACTCTGTGTCATTGCACAGAGCTGTGTGTCCCAACAGGACTGGAATTTATGGCCATGAACTTTTGGGGGTTTAGGACAGAGAAGTGACCAAGTTATATAAAAAAAGAGTGATGATTTATTACTTTTTGCTTTCCCCTGAACATTTTCTCCTTTAGAAATGTATGTATGTATATACATATACATGATGCAGTGGGCCTATATATATATATATATAGATAGCAGTGGGCTTGAGATAAAAATAGCCGGAATGGGGAACTGTACTCCTGCTTTCCAAGATAGCCTTTTGATGTAAGGGGGGTGGTTTTGGGGGGTTTTTTGCGTGGTTAGTTTTGAGGGGGGTTTTTTGTGTTTTGTTAGGTTGGTTTGGTTTTTAAGTGCTGTGTTGGAATTAGCAGGTGAAACTCATTGGGTTAAATTAATGTTTTCTGCCAGTAATGGCATAGATCACAACATTATTATCAATTCAAGAAACAACTTTTAACACAGGACCATGAGAATTGCCATAGTCAGACCAATACTGTTGTAGTATCTTTCCCCCAACAGTGGACTTTGTGTGAAAAGTTACTCACTGCTCTGCACAATGGCAGAGGGGCATTTAAGGGAGGTTTTTTGCCAAGCCTCTCCAACAGCACTTAAGTGTATTCCCTGAAACATGAAGCTTCTATAGCTTTGTCTATTGAAAGTATACCTATTTCTACATTTTTATGTAATATTTCTTCAGGATCTTGTTAAATTTATCAATAGAATGTCATAAGAGTTTTAATTAAAGAGCTAATAACTTGAGTGCATGAAAGTTTACATTTCCCCCCAGCTATATCCGTTAGTCTAGTAATGTAAGACTTTATCTCTTTGAAAATTTCACTTTGCCTTTATTTCCTCTTACAGATTTCTTTAGACTCATTTCATTATTGTTCCCCTGGGTTTTTTAATTCATTTCAATACAGTTTGTTTTCATTAAATAAATCTGATTTTAATGGCTATAAAAGGGCTTCTCATGTATGAATTAATTGGATGTGGTGTGATTTGTTGTACTGAACTGAGAGCTCGTGTGGCTTACTTTGCTGCTTATAACGCTGGTCTTTTCTGAGTCTATAGAGTGAAAATAACAGGTCTCCTCTGTCTCTGTGCTGGCTTGGACAGAGGAAAAATGAAATTCATGTTGCTACTACTTGAGAAAGCTGTGAGCAGAGAATGGATTTATTCACGAAGCTGAGTGACCTAGAGGGCAAGTTTCAAAAAGAGATAGGAAAGGGGAGACCTTGGAAAACATTTTCTTCGACCTAGTTGAGGGTGCTTGGAAGTATATATTCACCAGATAACCTACCAATTGCATAATACTGAGAGATAAAAGTATAGGCTGCCTGAGGGTAGGGGATTTAATACTAGATCGATTGCAAGACTATGGAACACATGTACAAGTTCAGACAGTAGGACAGAAGTGTGTAGGAAGGGGAAGGAAATGAACCTAACATTTTTGGTACTAAGTCTCATTTTTGTTTAATTTCTGTTTTTAGATGACTCTGTTCATCCCAATCTGAAGTCAAAGTATATTAGTAAATTCAGGACAAGTTAAAATAGATCATACTAATATGTGCCAGCCACTTTATGGATTTAAATGTTGAAAACAGTGTTTTATTGCTTTTACTTGTATGTTACTCTCCAAGTGTAGTCTATCTGGTTTTAGGCCTAGTGGGAAATCTTTTGAGATGACTAGAATTTAAGGAGAGCGCTTCTCTCCAGCTCTTCCAGAGCATCCTAAAAAGCCCCTGTAGGAAATGGAGCCTGTAAATGAGACCCAGCCTGAGCTGTGGGAAAGCGGTGCAGTTTAGTAGGTCACAAGAGAAATTTTGACCATGTGGCTAGCAGGCTTCTTTGAATTAATTTCTTGCCTGAAATCCCTTGTTTAAGAAACTGTCTTTAAAAAAATCCCGACTCACTAAACCAAATTAATAGTGATGGAGAATTTACTACATTTACTACACACCTATTGGTTACTTAGCTATTAAATACCCAACTCTTGATCCTAATGTGAATTTTGAATTGTCTCTGTCTGTACAGGAGAGTTTTGCTGTAGCTTTTTGAGATCAGAAAAGGGTGCTTAATGCCACTGCCAGCAGAGTAAACATACTACCTCTTCTCATCATATTCATTGCAAGTTTGTTCTTCACCTCCCCCTTCCAGTGAAGTGCTGGCTCTTAGAAATTTATTTTGGTAATAAAACATTACTTTATACTTGCCCATGAAAGCATGTTTGAAGGCTGTTTGTGGATTCTTTAAGGTGTCCAAGAGATTGTTGTTCCCTGAGCACACTGCAAACTCATATCATAATTAAGCCTGATGAATTAACACACAGGAAGTGAAGCTCATAACTTCCAGTGGTTAACTTGGGTTCTTAAAATGTGGAAGCAAACCTGTGGTTGGTGTGCTGTAATTCAGTTGTCAATCCCACAATGTTATGTATTGATGGGATTTGTTTCTAGGAAAATGCATGGGTTTATTCTTTCAGAAATTTTATTCTTTCAGAAATTTTGGGTCACAATGAGGAGAGAATAAAGTTGTGTTTACTGCTTTTCACAGTTGTAAGTCTTGACAGTAAAGATAAAGGATATCATTCAGTTATTTTCCTGTCATTTATCTTACAATTTTTTACTGTAACTGGGGACATGGGAATAAAACCTCCATGCTGCATAAGTAGAGATTTTCCGTTTGTAATTTAATTTTGAGGAGATATTTTCACTGATTGGTTGCTGCAGCACAAGCACAAGGGGGGAGGTAATTGAAAGGCATCCAGTATCTGATTAAGCAGATTTTGCTTGTGTGTTATGAGCACTGTTTTAGTGAAAGCCAGTGAAGCTGATTGAAGTTCAGCACTATATTTTCTGTGTAGAAATCATTTTACGTTGATAGGGTATTTCCATACGGAGAGGTTTCTGTGCTCTGAGGCATATATCCGCGTTGGTTAAACTGCGTGAAGTGCCAATTATTTTGGTGTCTGTACACGCTGTTGTGTAAAATCTGGATCTGGCTTCACGGATATTTGGTGAAGTTTTACAGACATCTGTATCACAAATAACGTAAGTCTCTCCTTAAGTCCTTGCGTGTTGTCTCTGAAGCCTATTCTTACATTTTAAACCTTTCTAGGTTCAGTGGCAGTTCAAAAAATATTAGCTCCCATTTTCTTCAAATTAAAATGTGACTTCTGTTTTCTCACTCTAGGGTTTAGCATCAGTTCTACTGAACCAGGTACGGTCAGGTTTGGTCAGTAGCTGGAGATGGAGGAGAATCCTGTGAAGGAGAATCTGTAAAGAGCCCAGGTGTTGCATTAGGCAGCGTTTGTGCCCTTCTCCCTGTGGGTTGCTGAACTGTTATCCTGTGGTAGCTCTAGAGGGCTCTCTGCTGTTGGAAATGTTACATTTCCAGTGAGTTATATGACAAAGGTGTTAATAGGTCGTTAATGAACTAATAACATTTTTGCAAATGCTAACCTCACCATCATCAGCAAAATACAGCATATGCAATTAGAATCTAATTTTCTCCAGTGTCAATTAGAGATTCTCATTTTTATTCTAAACTAACTCTGTTCTGTTCTATGTGTAAATGGCTGTCACGTTACAGCATTTAAGAAGTGTAGGAAAAAATTTTTGTGTATGCAGTTTGCAAAGTTCCTTGTGTAAGTCACATGTTACCAGCACTGACTATATGTGCAAGAAAGCCAGGAAATAATTATCCCAGTCTTTAGTGTAACTATGCAGTTCATTATTGTAGTAACCTTAGAAGTATATGGGTATTGTTACAGGAGTGTTAGAAATGAATGTGTAAGATGGATGACTGGATGAGGTGGGATGAAAGTATGAACAGTAATTTTCAGCAGAGTAATAGGCATCTGTCATCTAGTTGTATGAAGTGATATTAGAAATTAAGGAATATCTCTGTAATACTTTTGAGTTTTATTTCCAGACCATTCCTTTTTGTGTTACACAGGGACATGACTTCCAGCTCTGCCTTGGTAGATGTGCAGCATCATGCTGGATTTGACTGGGTATTTTCTATCAGCCTTGGTTAAATGAAAATGGACTTTAAAATGGTTAGTTTGAAAATGAGTCAAGCAGTTACAGACTGTAGTGCTGTGTTCTTTGCTGTAATACTAAATTCTATTATCTTAACAGTTTTGTAGGTTTGCTTTTCCATGGACATGTTTTTGTAGTGACAGAGCATTGCATAAGGGATTGGGAAGCTAGCTGGTGATATGTAGGGGGCTTGACATGTGGATAAGAATGCAAGGCAGTTGAGTAGGTAAGCCCTTTTGTTAGGTGTATGTACTAACACAAACAGCAGTATGTAATAATTTTGCTGTGAATACTGATGTCTCAAACATAGACAAGGAAGAAACATTTATTGACATGAATGACAACAATTTGCATCTCCTAGAGCAATTGTCTTCATTTTCAGAAAGCCAGTGCTGTATGGCTTTCACTCAGTTGTGTTTTGAAAGCTGTGAAGACTAGAAATAATTAGAAATAACATCTGTGAAAAATAGAAGACTAGAAATAACATCTGTGAAGACTAGAAATAGCTGCAATGTGATTACACCTTGTATTTTCCAATATGGTTGGGTAGCATGGGTTGGATGTCCGTTATGGATGGTGTTGCAGTTTAATGTATGACAGGGAGCACTGAGGGAGTGAAAATAGTGTTGAGTTTGATGCTCGGTGAGCTCCCCAGTAAGAACATACATGAGTGTCCTGCTTTACCTGCTCCATGGTGAGTTCTGTCTTGTGTACTCTGCAAAGCCCTTGCTTCAAATCACTGTTGTGAATTTACTGAACGGAGAAAAGGTGAAGTATGGCTAGATTCAGGAAGGGAACAGGTTGTTTTATTTTCGTTGGTAGCATCTGCAGTTCCCCAGGCAATGAGGGCTAGAAAACTGGCTGTTGAGACCCACATGTTAATTAGATGTTTGGGCCTGTTGTAAAATCCTGTGATGTCTGCTGGTTGTGACAGTGTGGAAATCCTTCATATGCAGTGAAGGAAACGTATTAAAAAAATCTTTCCTATAAACTCTGGTTTTTCCCTTCTTTTAGGGAAGGAGTAGTAGGAGCTACTTTTCATGGCAGGAAAAATATGCTGAGTTACCCTTGTCTGCATAAAACACAAATTAATGGCAATTAAGCTATTGATTACTTTTTTGGGCATTGAAAAGATGCTTCTTCCAGAAATTGTTTTCCCATGCCATCCCACACTTCAGACACCTGCAACACATGAGTTCTGGTCGTAGATGAATTCAAGCGCTCATTCCTGGCATTTTGGATGTATTTATTTTATGTATTACATTTTTTCATGTCTGACCACTGTAATTTGAGAGGAAATAGTATCTTTTTTATTTAAGGGTATGGGTTGTAGCAGTTTTGTTGAGGTGGGGATTTTATATTGGGTTTAATACACCAGTGAAATTTTTGCATAAGGAGATCTTAAGCAAATTAAAACCTTGTATGCAACTATTGAGCTTGTGCTTGTAAATTCGGAGGGTAAACATAGGTGTAGCCAGTTTTAAACCACGTAGAATTTGTGATTGTTATTTGAAATATATTTTCAAGTAATTGTGATGGAACTGAAATACTGTTTGTGAGGTACAATATTGTGGAGTGGCATCCGCATCCTCTTTTATTTATGCTTTGACTTGTTAGTTTTGTCTGCTTTCCTAGTTGGTTAATAATCAGATCAGAGTACTGAAGTTACTGAACAAAATGTCTCATAAGTGTCTCAGAATTAGTATTACAGAAATGCTCTCAATATATTTAAACATACTTCAGTCTGTATTTCGTGTAACATTGTACTTTGTTAAACCCTGCCAGTTCTGAGATGTAAATAATTCAGGAAACAATAATTTAAAATACCCTTTTGTGTTTGCCCGAGGGACATCATCCTTGTTCAGAGCATTTAAAAATGAAATCCTTGTTTACTTCCCAGTTGAGGTGTTCGGAAAAGCCACTGAATGCAGAGGGGGGTTACAGTGAAAGTTACTTGGCACAAATTTGTATGGGGAAGAAAAAAGATACCAACATTTTCTATAGTTTTCTATTCCTAGTTGTGGTTAAGTAACTATGATGGGTAAAACTCAGGTGAATATGGGTTTCAGTGATCACTACACAGCTGAAAGGAATAATAACACTAGTGTTTTTCACCAGTGATGGCCTCGAACCTTCAGAGGCCTGTGTATAAGCTTTATGTTATGAGAGACTGTATCCTAATTGCCTTAAGATGTATTAAGTGCATATATAAGTCTTTTCACTTCAAGGTCTGTAGACCTTGATTAAGTAAATGCATTTTGATTGAGTAAATGCATTTCTCTATTTAAGTCACAACAGAAATGTAACTTTGTTGTTGTTGTTAGCCATTGTTACTTTCTAGTAATCCAGCATCGTCACTGAGCTTCTGTGTCTAGTTTGAAAATACAGTGACGGTGTTTGGTGCATTTTAAAACCAGTTCAGGTGGAATTGTTATAGCAAAAATAATGTAAAGGGTCTAACAGTCTTCAGTTTTCAAAAAGCTGAACTTTATGTGTAAATGTGTATGTTAGTGTTACCTGGTACTTGCTTTCAGCACTATTCTGAATGTTTTATTGGAGCTCTAAAAAATGCTTCTTTTTCTTTTTCTCCCCTATTATTTTGACCCAGTTTCACCCCATGACCTGTTATGTTTCGGGATTTTTTTTTCAGCTGATCCACACTCTGAGACGTCAGGATGGTAATTCTCAAGTTGCAGTGGGTGGCAATACCTGCTTGTGAATGCTCATATGAGGGCCTGGACCTAAATCTATTGATCACCCTACAGTCACTGTAGTACCTTTCCTGGACTGAAGTTGCCCGGTTTCCGGGTTGCTTGCTGCTTCCCTGTTAGAATTCAGTGTGCCAGACCCACAGCACCCCTGTCTTTCATGAATGGAATTCAAAAAGACACTTACATTTCCATAAATAAATTAGGAATTCAGTGGCTTCTTCCGGCTAATCAGGGCAGGCTGATAAACCTTGCTAGCTGTTTAATAAATGAATTGTGACTGATTACCTATTAATATGGACGCCTCAGGAATTCACCCTGGGGGAAGCAGAGCAGTGAAATAGAGAGGGGCATGGCCCCCTGGGAAATCAGGGCTTCATGTTTGCAGCTTTAATATCTCTGTGAAGTATCAATAAGGAGGTAATTGAATTTTGAACACAAACATGAGCGCCGGATGGATGAAGGAGAGGGGGGCTCTGATCATCTCTTCATGCCCCTTCATACTCCTCTCCCCTTGCCCTTAGAGACCACTCTAGTGAAGATAGATGCTAAATCCATTAAATAAAGATTAGACTCTGTCGTGGTAGAAAATGGCAGCTTAGCTAGATCCCTTGGCAAATTGGGACCTTTAGCAATACAGAAAATTAAAATATACATTTTTAACAAGTGTGCTGTCGACACAGTAATAATGACTGTGTGGCTTGTGGGGTTTGCTCACCTTTCATATCTGCTTTTGTTTGCTTATATCACTTGCTCTTGTTTTGAAACCAGCCTGCTTGGTCTCTCTGAAGCACAGAAGACTTAGGGGAAGAAAGGTTGGGGTTGGGTTTTTTTTTTCTCCTTGCCTTCCTTTCTGTCTTAGGCATTTTTCCTTGGCTCTTATGTTTGTAATAGTATAGAAGATCAGTACTCTTGTATTTTAATATGGATGTAATTAACTTGGCTCCAGCATGCTCAGTCACATGTCCTGAAAAGTAGTTTGAAATAGTCTAGAGGAAGCATAGAGATTATACTGGGGAGTGAAATGTAAATGTGATCATGCTTTTTTAAAATGGGGTTTATTCTCTAAGCACCTGGCTTTGTTTTTTATTTACTTATGATCAATTTTTCTGAGTTCTGCCACTATGGGAAAGATTAATATAGGGGCGTGCATTGTAAAACATCAGTGTTGTTTCTTGTCATGCATTGAATTGTAGAGAAACAGCTAGAGTGGCCTTTAATGGGTGATAGTGTTCCTTTATAATACTGTGCTAGATAGAGAACACATCAGGGCACCTTCACAACTTCACGTGCCCTATCATCTGTTTCAGGAAGAGATCCTCCTGGGTTATGCAGGCAGAACCTCATCTGCCTGTGCAAGTAGGGGACCAATTGCCATTCTAGAGAGACTGCTCCTCTTTTTTCCAAGTAAGATGATCATTCAGCAGAACAAAATGCAAGGTTGTTTCTGTTTAATGTTTCTTAACAAGAAACGAGCTTAAACTAACATGTTCCTGGGGAAAATTGCAGTTCCTTCCTTCTAGAAAATTTTCTCTTACTCTAGGTAGTTTGAGAATGCATCCTCAGCTTCAGCTGCTAAGAACTGAACCCAGCATCATTGTCTTTTATTTAGCAAGATCAAAAGTAGATATTATTAAGTGTAAGAAAAGTATTAATGTACATGGGTCCATTCCAGAGGCAGTAATGAATGTACCAGGAATCTTTTGGCTTCCATTAACTCAGAGCTGCTGCAGACGAGGAAGAGGTTTTCCATCTGTTTGTCAAACTATCATGTGCCTCCACATCCCAGCAGTTTACTCACTTGTCTTTTGTCAGAGGATTTTGAGGTTGGGAATATCTGTGTTCTTTCATCCAGCTGTGCTTCTAGCAGGGGAAAAATGTTCTAAGCTGGCTCAGCCTCAAGGATGCTCTTTCATGGTGTTGGCACCAAACTGAAAATTAACAAGTACCACCCCCTTAGCTAAATTGCAATAACTGATTGTGTATGTGCTGTAGCCTGTTTCAATTTAAGAATAAGACAGATCTCAAGTCTTCCTTGCTAAAAATAGATTGCAGCATTGGGCTTATCTTTGGCCAAGTGTGTTGATCATGGACTCGTTCTCTCTTGGGACTGCTGGCCTTTGTCCCCTTGCAAGGGGGCAGTTCTTCTCCTGTACCTCATTCCTCTTTTTTCACTTCTCTGTCTGCTATAGCCCATCTAGTTTCCTTTCACCTAGGTTGTCCCCTTTCAAAGAAGTCACCACTATCTTGACAGCCTATGTCCTTGCTTCTCTCATGCTACTGGCGTCCTTAGTCTTACTGTATCACATGTCCCTCTGCCTGTTTTGAAGGTTTCTCTGCTCTCTTCTCCCTGCATGTGAACACTGATTTTTCTAGCTCAGTTTTCCCTTGTGTATCCTGAATTAAAAAGGAGATTCTTGCTAGTTTGTTCTGTAGCTTCTCTGAGAGCAGGCATGTGCCAGGAACCTCACAAGCTTATGGCTTTCCACATA
Source organism: Coracopsis vasa (assembly GCA_026283785.1). Classification (NCBI taxonomy): domain Eukaryota; kingdom Metazoa; phylum Chordata; class Aves; order Psittaciformes; family Psittacidae; genus Coracopsis; species Coracopsis vasa. The sequence continues at coordinate 29,949 of JANHGB010002540.1, read as the reverse complement.
TTAAGGCACTTAGTAATGCTGCATTTTAATTAAATTAACCAGAATTCGTAAATTGTAGATAGACAGATTTTCCAGATCATCTCAATATGAGCTTTTAGAGTGATCAACACTCTGTTGGTGTTTAATCCATCAGACTGCCATATGGAGTGTTGAAGAGCAGAATATCTGTTTATTAACAATTGTTGTTTTTTCACGTCAGCAAGTACAATTTTTGCATTTGAGGACCTGGGAGCTCAATCTGCTGCTGCATCTCTTACACAAATTATATCAGCCTCGTGCCAGACACCATTTCCTGTCCATCCCTCTCTTTTTTCACTAAATCCTGATGATCCAACAGGCTGTCTAAATCATGGTAGACCAAGAGAGTCATTCCACCAGAGTCTCCAGAAGTTTTTTGATTACACTGTCACAAGAGGAATGTCTCTGGGTGTCCTTTATGAGAAATCGTCGGTATGTGTAGTGTCAGTGGTTTCTACAAACAGTTGAGACATTTAATAAAGCTTTGCAATTTGAACGCCCAGTATGTAAGTTATAATTCACAAAAGTCAGAAAGTTGTCCCTCATTTCAAGATCAAGCCAACATTTTATTCACCCTGTGTTAATAAATACTTGTCTACAAATTCTAGGGTATTTTCTGCATTGGACTTCTTAGCAATAAAAGTTACCTGTCTTTTCAGAGTAGTGGTCTGTTTGGTTTTATTTTGACATACAGGTCTGCTTCTACTCCTTTAGCTGAGCGAACAGTGCAGGTTGTTGGTCTTCCCAATGGGAAAAAATATGCTTTAGGCAAGAGGAAAAAACCTTCTTGTCCTGTGACTTTTTCATTGCTGTCTTCGGAAAGAAGTATTAGCCCTTCTAGGATGGGAGATGAGATGGGCTCAGTGCAGAAATAGTTTTGCAACCTAGGCATCAAGCTCTTCTCAGAAAACCTATGTTATTTTCGACTGTCAGACCCCCTTGAATTCTCAGTAGGAGTTTCATGCAGTCATTTTTATTCATCCAGACATTTTCACCATTATTGCCTTATTTGCTATCTTGGATGCATTGACAGAGTGTGGGGAATAAGACATACCTATTAAAACAACTTGAATTTTGATCTCTGTGTAGGTAAGGTATGAAGAGGAGGGAACTGGTGGTATGTGTTGATGATGATAGATGAAAACCAGTGGTTTCTCACCTTTATTAGAGTTGTCCATCTTATCCAGCAGATGGCATTGAAAATGTATCTCCTGCTCCCTCTTCTTGCTAATCAGTGCCAAAATTTGAAATCCTACAGGCTGTACTCTTCCCTTTTCCCTGATGCATAGTAGTGGGTCACTTTCTAATGAGGATTTTGAGTGCCCTCTGCCTAGTGGGTAAACAAAAGCCAACTCACACATGTATTAACAAGAGAGGAATTTAAGGCTGATGTGCTGTACCTTGCAACAAAATCTGTTTCGGTGATCTTTCAATCAGGTCAGCACCAAAGGCAATGTTAAGCACTCATCCTTTGGAGTAGTCCTGTGATATTCACTGGCTCAGACCTGCTGCTGCTGGATTCCCAGAGGGGGCACAAGGTCTTCAAACCAGTGGCAGCATCTGTCCCAGTGAAGGGCCTTTCTTAGGTTGGTGGCAGTAAGAGTTTGTAGGGCCTTTGCACATGGGTCACTGGAAGGAGGAGAGATTGTGGATGCTGATGATATTTAGAGTGGGTATCACTTAGCTTCCAATTAAGTCATGGGAATAGTGGGATGTAGATGTAGTGTAAGGATTCAGATGGCAATGGGCTATGACAGCAAAGCTGAGAAGTGAAAAATCAGTGCTATGCATGAAGAAAACATCAGTTCTATAGTATGTTTATCTTTGTTTCCAGTCTTTTCTGCATTCTTATGTCTTTATTCTTTCTTGTCAATAAATATACTGTTTAATTTCTGTACAAGTGGTACTATACTCATGCAAGTTACGTGAGACACTGGAAAAGGCTGCCCAGAAAAGTTGTGGCAGCCCTATCCCTGGCAGTGTTCAAGGCCAGGCAAGATGAGACGTTGAGCAACCTGATCTAATGGAAGGTGTCCTTGCCCATGGCAGGGGGGTTGGAACTGGATGATCTCTAAGGTCACTTCCAACCCAAACCATTCTATGATTTTATGTTTTACTGCTCCTGAGCAGCCAAAAATTTGAAAGAAATTACAAAATTTATGTACGTGAAACAACTATCACATAGAACTAGCATGACTGCCCCGTCAGAACTATATAGCATGGCTTTGTTTGCCTCATATTGTTTATATACTGTTCTGTATTGTGACTGTAATTTAGCAACATGCCTATTTCAGAGTATTTAGACCACACTGGGAGCTAATTAACATTGCTACCTTTCTACAACCTACGTGATTAAAAATGCCTTTTACCAGCCCCTTGAATTCCTTTATATTTGAGGACCTGAGTAAATATGGAAACTGGACCTTTTTACTCTCTCTTCCTATTTCAAATAAATTGTTACTCCTCTCTTGATGACTGCGAACGCTGCTACTGTTCTGTCCGTCATTTAGCCTTGTGACTAAGTGTAATGCTCGACTCTCCAGTAAGTCCAGGCATCCAAGCTATAATATAAATCTTCTTCCATTTTTATATATAGCACCTAAGGAATAAAACATTTCATACCTACCCACACAGCTGTTATCCAAGTTCTTATAATATTGCACCTTTTCCAGAATCTTTAATCTGAAATAGATTTTGTTATACTCACAAAGATGAGCTCATTATTTTGACTGTGACCAAGATAGAATCACAGAATCAACCAGGTTGGAATCAACCAGGTTGAAAAAGATCATCAAGTTCACTTGATGATTCACCCAGCACTGCCAAGTCCACCACTAACCCGTGTCACTGAGGGCCTTGTCTACATGGTTTGTGAAGACTTCCAGGGATGGTGACTCCAGCACTGCCCTGGGCAGCCTGTTCCAGTGCCTGAGCTCCTTTTGAGGAAGAAATAGTTCCTAATCTCCATCTAAACCTCCCCTGGTGCAGCTTGAGGCCATTTCTTCTTGTCCTGTCCCTTGTTCCTTGGGAGCAGAGACCAGCCCCCTTCTTGCTTTATCCTCCTGTTAGGCAGTTGTAGAGAACGATAAGGTCCCCCCTGAGCCTTCTGTTCTCCAGACTAAACCCCCCAGGTCCCTCAGACAACCATGAAGAGGAAGAAAAGTGGTTTGGTACAATACTGAAGAGTGTACAGAAATATCAGGAGTAGAAACCGGATTTCCATTTGCATGCTAAAGTGCTGTCTGCTGGGACATGCTGTCATTCCAGCCCAGTAGTTGTATCTATCAAAGAAAACTTTACCTATGAGTAACACAACTCTTGTTGTGTTTGAGATAATGCTTTCTGACACCAAAATAATGTTTAGAACTATTATCAGAAATAGAAGAGGACACACTTGAAGTTCAAACATGGCAGGAATTAGTCACAGCTTTGCTTTTTTGTCTATTATAAAATAGAAGGGAGAGAGTGGAGTAACATTTGTTCTTTTGACCTTTACTTTCTGTATAAATGCAGGCTGCTTGAAGGACCATAATGTCTTTGCTTGTTTTATGTAATGTACATAAGTAGCAAAATAATTTATTTCAAGAAATGAAAGTAATTGTAATTTGCTGTTACTTCTGCTTAGGTAAGTCAGAAACAGTTAACCAAGTAAGTATGATCTTCGTATGCATTTATAATTGCAAAGTTTTAGTTAAACTACACTGATGTAGTTTTTTTCCTTAACAAAGTTTGTCACCTTGGTAGGTTTATAAAGAGTAGGTTTCAAAATAATTGGCATAAGATGAGTTGAATAGAAGGCGGTGACACAAAGATCTATACTTAGGCCAACTTCACTTGATAGCTCTTTATACCTGGGCTGGTAAGAATAATTACGCTACGTTGTTTTGATATTCTGTATGTTGGGTATTTCTATAGGATTTTCATGTTTCTGATATAAAAACTTGCTGTTTAGCAGAATTTTCATGGTAAGTCTATTTGAACTTGCCAGAGAATTCCACAAAGTAATTGGAGTTGTGTGTAGTTGGTGAATGTGTCTGTATTTACCTATGGTTTGCTTGTAGCACTTAAGCCTCCTGAGTTCCTGGGATGGTCCAGAACAGCCAGGTGGAAGCACAGGCCCCAGCATGCTAAAGCAGAGCAGGTTTCTTTACCCCTGTATATCTTCAGACTTGAGTGAATCTCCAAGACACAGCGAATTACTGTGCTGTTTCCCACTTCTGCTTGACTTTAATAATTGTTTGTGCTTTACAGCGTGTATTTCTGCATAAGGTTTTATAATCTTTTCCCAGAAAGGAAGTCTGATTCTCACTTTTGTAACTTCAGATACTCTGTCACTTCAGGCAGTCTTTTGGTAGGAATAATTTTGAGATGGTGTGAAATACACAATTCAGTTCCAGAGAACTGCTTATAAATCAAGAGATTTCTTTATGAGAATGTGAAAACAGTGGATCTCTCTGATTTTGAAAGGCAGCACAGTTGTTATTTTACACCTCTACAATGAGAAGATAAATTGAAAATCCCCATTGATTCCCAACTCTGAAAAGAATAAGAGGGGGGAGAATTCGGAAAAAAGTAATGGAAGCCAGTCAGATGAAAAGTAGCAGAAAGGAATCCTTTGTAGGCAATGAATAATTTCATGTGGAACTTTCTGCCACACTGGGGTTTTTTTAATTTATTTTTTTCTTTTTAGACCAAGTATTTAGCAGCTACTGAAAAGGAATCAGGCAATTAAATAAATGATGGGAACAGTTCTGCTTGGAGCAGAATAAAATCTAAAATGAAGAAGGAAATACATGTTTCAGGATATAAAACAAGTATTTAGGAAGAGGAGGAATCTTTCAGAGACGATTATTTCATATGTCTTCATAATGGGGCTCCTTGCTTTTTTTTTCTTTCTGTGATGTTTTTGATAGCAGGTGCAGTCAGACAGGATACCTGGCTGGGTAGATCACTGATCTGCCCTGATCTATCAGTTCCTGTGTCCATTTACATTTTTTTATGACTACAGACCTGGGAGATTCTTGTTTAATAAGCAATAACATTTCTACAATCTTGGTTTGTGACTAGTCTCAGATCCTAGCTATTGGCAGGATTTTTTATACAAGATTTTAGTCATTGATATAAGAATGTAAATTCAAAGCATGCTCTGAGTTACATCTCTAGAGAGAAGATAACTATTAAACCTTTTTGAGGATGTCCCCGGTGGCAGCTCCATAGAGCAGGTGGCCTGCGTGGCACAAGCACACGGGGAGCCGGGAGCCTGTGTCTTATCAGAGCATATAATCTAAAAATCACTCATCCTGTTTCTCTCGGGGAGATGACGACGATGACACAGGGCTCTTATGCTAAAAATCTCATTGTTAACCTGCAGAAGACGTCATTCAACATAAATCCCAACAGAAAAGGGCTGGGTGATAGATGTTTCTGGATAGCAGGCCAAGCTGTCATATGATTTTCAACAGATAGTTCTCTGGGTTGCCTCAAGATTTTCACACCTAGTACCTGGCTTGCTTGGAAATATAGAGAACATACTAATTCTTAAATATGCTTACAATTTCTGTTTACTAATGTATCCATATAAAACTTGAAGGAGCAAACAGTTCCTCCCCTGTCTCAGCAAGAGATGCACTGACCCCTGACAATAGTGCTCAGGTTTCCTGGAACAATAAGAAAAGCTTTGGCTACATGGAGGGTTAAAGGTGAGGAAGCAGTCTTGAACAGGAATATAGCAAGTAGGTAATATTTGGAAAAGGAATGTAGGATTGCCTATACATCTGTTGATAGGAGCAAGTCCAGTAGGTCAAGGAAGGTGTGTGTCCACCTCTGCTGCATCTGCAGTGCCACTCCAGTGGTGTTCTCCATGCCCAAGCATGAGGAAGGCATTGGTAAACTAGAGTTAGTTCAGTGAAGGGCCCCCAAGATGATTGGGGGCTGGAACACTTGCCATGTGAACAGAGGCTTGTTTGGCATGCAAATGACTTCACAGGGACCTGATAGCTGCCTGCCAGTACCTGCAAGGAGGTTACTAAGAAGATGGAGTCAGGCTCTGCAATGCTGTTTGGTGGGGAAACAAGAGACAACAGTCATAAACTGAAGCAAAAAGGTTTCTGACTGGATTCAAGAGAAAACCTTTTCAGTGTGGAGCAGTCAAGTATTGGAAAGATTGCCAAGAGAGGTTGTGCAGTCTCCATCCATGGATGTTTTTAAGACTTGACAAGCTGAAGCCCTGAGCAGCCTGTCTCATTTTTAAGACCTTGCATTTCCTCAGATGTCCTGTGACCAACTTTGGGTTGGTAAAGATGGTTTTGAATTCCCTGAACCCTCTTCTGGACTTACAAATACCTCTCAGCTCAGGGCATTGTTGCCAACAGGATTGTGGTGGGCAGAGCACATGAAACTAGCCAGTAGTATAACTGAAAAATCTGGACTGAAGCAAGCAGTGGATATACTGGGAAGGTTGAGGCTAGGGGTAAGGGTAGTCATTAAGGAAAGTTCCTTTGATTCGCATGGAGGAAAGAATAAAATGATGGAGTTGTGAGCTGCAGAAGAAAACCTTCACAAATTGCATTTTGCTGCTTTTCCATAGTTCCGGTTGAACTAAGGTTGAGACTTTGGCCTTGAAACACCAAGACTTCAATCATTTACATGTATTTGGTCATACAGGCTTTTTACTTGGATTATTTATTATGGGAGTCCTCTATGTAATTTAATATGTTGTATTGTTGTACTAATGGAATCTTTGTTTTCTTCATGTGTAAATCAAATAATACTGTTCTTCATGAAAAGCGAGAGTCTTCTTTTCATAAAGACCTTTAGTATTGGTAATTCATTGTTGTGTCAAGGGCTGCAGTCATTTATACGGGAAAATGTTTCAATAAGGAACCCTGGGATTAGAAACCATTTTTAAAACTTAGTCTGCTATTTAAAGTAGAGACGTACAATGGTAGTCTTGATGCATTTGTTCAGAGGTATGAGCTGCTTTCATCCAGATCTTCCCATCAAGCTTGTTGACACAAGTTAAATTTAAAAATTCAGTTGTGTTTCACAGCTCAAGCTACAAGCTAACCTACTGACAGGGGCATGTTTCTGGCTTTTGGAGGTTAAGGAAGCTGTATCGTTCCTGAAGCAGAGCTGCAACCTCCCAATAAACATGCCTTGATGTCTTCTGATTGGATTTGTGTGCCCTGGCTTGCATAACTATCCAGCTTGTATCCCAACATTATTAGCCAAAAGGAGTATAGGGACTTACATAATCATTACACGATTATTTTCCAGTAACTGCTCTGTAAATATGTAATTCTCTCTACTCCTAATAACTCTTAATCCCTTTGTTCCTATTGGCTCCTGGGCTCAGATTTTGCCGTGGCCTGCATGCCCTGGCTGCTGATAAGACTTGAAAAATTTGTTACTTTCAAGGTTCACCTGCTTTGCTCCCAGCCAGTAAATACCTGCTCCCCACTGCAGGCAGGGGCATCACATCATGGTGCACTGCTTTGTGGGAGCTTGGGCAGCACTTCACCTGCATGCCTTCTGAGAAGGGTCTGCTCACCTCCAGAAACCTTTCATACACGGCTGCATGCATATATTCAGTGCAGACCTCTCCACCTTGCTTCTTCGTGTGTTTTATGCTCAAGAGTTCTTGAGCAAACAGGTTTGATCTCATTTCCCCATGCTGCTTGATAAAGATTTCTCTTCGACATGCTATGGTGAGAAAACCTAAATCATCAACAACTCTTGGTCTGCCACAGGAGTTGAGAGGCCAGGAAAGGGTATTCTTCCTTTCGGTACAAGCATGTAGGAAAAAACCCTTTAGAGTGCTTCTTGTTAAAACATATGGCATGTCTATCCCACTGTTTGCCTTCAACATCTGTGGGATTTGGTGGTCAAAGCTGTCCCAAACTGTAGCTGTTCCAGTGAAAACTTAGGCTAGTAAAATCCCTTTCAGGTATACTTGAAAACAAACTTTGATATAAAATTGCCTTTCATTTGGCTTTTAAATGGAAGCATAACTTGAATTTCTTTCTTTAAGCCTTGTAAAACACTTGAACATAATTTTTCTGTGTTTAATTAGCTTCATGAGTCAGCACCTGGTCTTGGGTCTTGACATTTTTGGCATGTGAAATCTTTTTGTGTATTTGACCTTGGCTTTATTCCAGAATAAATATTTTAAGCTGCTAGTTGTGCGTGTGGGTTTTTTTTGTCTTTGGTCTGAGACTAGGGGGCAGACATAAGCAGCACTGGGAGAAGTGAACTGTATAAACCACAATTAGAATTGCAGTGCACAGGTGTCTGAAGATCTTACACAATTGCCAAGCTATTTGTTTCTCAAATGAGAGGGGCTTTGGGAGCATATTTCAGAGAATAAAGGGAGCAGAAGGCCTTCCATTTAGATGTCAGGGTTGTGGGTTTGGGCTGGTTTTATTTGGTGGCTTTTTGTTTTCTTTTTTCAAATCCTAGTTTAAATTCTTCCAGACTTCTTCATACATTTGATACCTTCACAGAATCAGCAGAATGAATAGTTGAAAGTGATCTACTGCGGCTGGGGATGCAATTTATAACTGCCTTCAGGCAGGAATCAGCATTTAAGAATAAAAATCTTTCACCTGCTAGCTTTTCTTGCTTAGCATCAAGTTAGGTCTTGTGGTTTTAAAATCTGAATGCCAGTGTTCAAAGTAAGATGACTTTTAATGCTATTAAAGGAGAATGGCTTTAGTATCAGGGTTATGGGTGAGTTCTATTGCAGATACTTGAGGATCTTTTTGGGAAGTAGGCATCTTAAATCTCTATGCTAGTCATATCCAAAGTATTATTACAATGAAAAAATAGTGACGTGAATAAGCAGCAGCTTACAGTACAAGACACTCAATGTATCCAGAGTCCCAGCGTTCACTGTATTTTGCAGTTTAACGCACAATAATGTTTTAGTTCTGCATTCCTGCAGGCTGCACTGTGTCAGATCTGTATTCCTGGGATGTGAGGTTCCATTAAAAAATAAATAATAATCACAGCCCCCACTCCCCCCACGTACACTCATTTTCTGTAATATGGTAATGATATCACCGTAGCAGTAATTACGGGTCATCTTCATTTCTTTCATCTCTGCTGGTTCTGATGGCTTCATTCCTTTGACGGAGAAGATTTGGCTCTGGGTGCTGTGATTATTTTGTTAAGCATTATTCGAATAGACAGGAGTGAGAGAAATTAATCAATCCAAATGCAATTAGCATCATGTTTAACCCAGTGATGGACGTCTCAAGGTGAAACAGCCAGGGGAGTTTCAGACATTATTATTCAATCCAGTGGCTCTTATCTAAATTATAATCAAGAGAGGTTTTTATTGGCTTCACAGATAGAAGATGTAACTCTTTCCCTGCTTTGACGGTCAAAGGGATCAGGTCTTTGGCCTCTCAGGATGTTGGCTGCAGGCAGCTCCTAGAAGTGGGAGGTACTGCAGGAGTTTCCTTTAACTGGGGAGGGTCACTCAGGGCAAAATAGCTGCACATCCTAATATCCGTGATCTGGAACAGAAGTTTAGTACCTCCATGGGCATTGTCAGGGATGTCACTGCCCCTTCCTTTGAGTGTTTTCATTGGCTAGTTTTGTCCATCTGTATGTGAACGAATACTGTTGGTAGTTTTTGCATTCAAAGCTCTGTGAACATCGTTGTTTGGAACCAAATGCAAACAGAATGGTACTGCTTTGCAAGATAGGGAAATCTGATTAGGAGAACAAGGTAGGTTATTCTGCAGAGAAGAAATCTATTTTTTTTATTTTTTTTTTTAGAGAGGATAAAATTTTGGTATTTATTGATAGCAACAATAACATTTTTGAGGCTATCTTAATCTGCAGCAGATCTGTTATCACCATTCTGGATAATCCTGAATTACCTTTGAGATCTCTTGTCAGGAATACGATAAAACGGCACTACTCTGGGTAGAGAAAAACGAGGTGTAAAGATATCGTGTGGATTTCATGATTCAGGAAAGCATTAGGTATTTGATTCCAATTCTTAAGGCTCTAACTAACATTCACTGAATGTTCTATACCACTGTTTCAGTGGTTTAGAACTTTGTCAGTCTCATCTATTTACCACTGTCTGTCAGAGATGATCGTTTTCATAGCACACTGGGAGGAGTGGCCTGCGTGCCTCACCTGCTCTGATTCACAGCCTGACTTTGGGCAAGCCTCCACCTTCTTTGGCATTTCAAAACCAGTCATGCCAGACTGTGAACTACAGCTGAAGTAAGGGCAGATTCCACCATCTCTTTCACCAGGGGAAGGACAGTGATTTTTTGTACCAGAGGTGGTGGTCATATTTTAAAATGCTGCAGCAGGACTTGACAGAGCTCATCTTTCAGAGCCTGAATTCTAGCATGGTTGCTGACTCCTTTAGCATACATCTGTACATCACTCCTTACTGAGGCTGTGACCCCATCTGTAAGATGAGAATTAAATCACTGTATGTCTCAAGAATACTGTGAAGCTTGATAAACTTTGCAAGTGCTTTGATATTGATTATTGAAAGATGCCATGGTAATGCAAGCTTATTGCACCTGGAGTTTTATGCTGATTCTGCTGTCTTACCTGAAAAATGTGTTTCAGGAGCACTGAGTGATTATACTGGTCTTCACTGTAAATGTAATAGGTCCTGAAGCATGGGTTTGAGTATCTGCATGTGCCAGTTCCACCTTCAGTAAGGGTAACTGACATTGCTTTCGCTAACCACTGCTCTCCTGAGATGGCAGTTCCAGTTCTTTATGAAATTGGGCTTGTTGTAGCTTTCACTGATAAGTATTTGTCAAAGGCCCACAGTCATCAAGCAGCAGTTCATTTGACAAGTATGTTAAGGAAGTATGCAATTAGCAGAGTAATTGGAGCTCTTTTTATGAAGGAAGAGAAGCAACTGGTGCCAGCAGGTATTCAGCTGGTGGTAGGATTTTGGAGGTCTGGTCTCAAGATAGTATGTGGTCCACGCAGATCTCTCTTTCTGATAGAAGTCGAGATTATGGTGGCTGGGTAAAAATACTCTGTTGGTCTTGTCTGACATAAACCTCTTTTTTCTTTAAGGGCTGTTCAGTAATAATGTCAATCTTAAATATTTTTTCTTATTTTAGAATGTGTGTTTGCCTTCAATCCCCCTACCCCATAACTGGTTGGTTGGTTTTAATTTCCATTCCAAATGCAATATTAGTTGAGCCCAGCCAAAAGATGTGGCTCTGCCATTGGCTTTCACAAGTCCAGTCAAGCAGGACTCTTGCAGTTACTCAGGGAGATTCCTCTAGGACTTTCTTATGGCCTACCAACTAAGAAAAAGAATGGTAGTGTCGTCTTATTGCATGGTGTCCCAGAACAAAAAATTTCTGATGCACAGACAGTTGTGGTAGAAGGGTTAAAAACCAGAGGAGTGTTCTGCTGTCTCTGTAAGTCATGTTCTTTGCCCTGAACTGGTAATTTCCACTTAAGAGTTCTTCAGAAATAAACCCTTTGGTGGTGTTTTCTGTATTGTCCTGAGACACTGCAGTAGTTTGGGAGTGGAATCCTTACATGTTGAAAAACAAGTACTTTAGTTACTGTAAATACAACTGAATGGGAGGAGTAACTAATAAGCTAACAAAGTGCCTAAAATAACCTTTGTTTAGACAAGAAGGTAGCATTCAATGTGTGATACTACAAAACATTTCAGGGGTAAAAACATGTTCCGTTCCCATGGCATTAATTTTATTTGTAGGATTTTTAGTAGCAAGACTTTCTGAGATTTCAGCAAGGCTACGTTTTTAGGTCAGAGAAGCACAGTCAAATTTGTCCTGTAAGGTGTACATCATGGGGGGAGGCAGAGAAATGCTTCTTTAGTGGATGAATTAATTTTAAAATATCTGTGATTTGAAGATGCTCACAGGCTTTCTTTTGAGATTTTTAAACAAGACCAAAAGTAGCAAGTAGTGAAGGTATGATGTTCATGATGAATGTGTGATAAATACAGTTTGTTACATATATCTTTTACATAGACTTTATCACCAAGGGTGTTCCACTTTTGCATTTAAGTGTATATTCTGTTAAAAAAGTGTGTACATATGTGTGTTGCTTAGGGATTCTCCTGGATGAAAGTTGATTATATAAGTGTAAACCACTCTTTTCCTTGTTGGTTTTCTAGCAGTAAATCCTTCCATTATTTCCTGGCTATCCAGACCTTATGACACAGTCTGTCCTGTGCTGTCATATGTGTGAGAAGGCTTTTTATGGGGAGCAATCAGGCTGGACCCCAATCTCTAGTGCAGTGGTTTTTTCTAATTAAATTGTCACTGGAAGGAGTATCCGGAACAGCAGTTTTCATTTTCAGATGAGGAAAAAACATTATGAGTCTTTGTCATTTGATTAAAAGTTACTTAACCTTTAAATTGCTACAGATGTAAAGATAGCTCTGAGTTTCCAATGTAATCTCCTCCAAGTTAAAATCAGGAAAATCTTTGTGTAATGAAACCCATATGTCATAGTGAAAGGATGCAAAGCACTGGCAGAGTGGGCTGCTCTAGCAGGAGATTCTGCACCCAATCTTGTTAACCAGGACTGCTTTTGGTAATCCCTCATCTCCTCACTTGTAGGAAATCAATCTGTACTACTGAATCTTTTCAACCAGCAACCACAAAATTTACTGCGGAGAGGCAGCTTGGGGACAATTCTAGTAGAAAAAGAGCCCCAGGCAACAAGGCTAAGTGCAGGATTGAGAGATTGAAGTTCTAAAGAGGAGATTATATTAAACCTTATTCTGCTCCCCTATCAAGTAGAAATGTCTCCTCCGTTCAGGCCGAGCCTTTCCCAACCAATACCTGTTCTTGAGACCTGCTTGGCAGATCTTGCCAGGCAACAAACTTAATTCACACAGCACAGCATTTTCTGTTAATTATATTAGCCGATACCATTTCAATACATTTCTCTGAAAGAGTCTATTCAAGCACTCAACTTCTATTGAAACCAGCGCTGATAACATCTTAAAGTGTTTTTTTCTATGGTCTTCAGTATCCTCTTCCTCCTCCCTTATAGGTGAGATTAATTTGTATCCAAGCTATTGCAATCGTAGCCATTCTTGATTTTTCTATTGTAGTAGATGCACAGCATAGGCAAGGTTGTAAATCGTGACTTGACATGGAGATTCATGTTCCTGTTTCATGCTGCACAGCCTCAGCAGTGTCTGTTGCTGGTACAATGAAACCTGCACTCGAGCTCTCTCTTCACTTGAAGCCTGTGGTTTAAGCAACCATTGTAAAGAAAAAATCCCTAAGGTTTTCACTGCAGTTTTGTCCAACCTTTTAATTAAAAAAATCCACCTCTCTCTACTACGCCACCGGCTTCTGCTGGTCCCTTGGGTAGTTGCTTAAGGCAGGTTTTACTGTCTTTCTTAGACAGCAATCATATTTAGAATGTGGGTGATGGTTTCTTCATTCACAAGCTCTTCCCTCACTCCAGGAAGCTCCAAAAGGCCCCATTGGAAATGATACTCTCCTTATTAAGAATTCATTTATCAGAAGCAATACTGAACAGAGGAGTCAGTTTAATATCAGTCTTTTCTGCTCAAAACCGAAGCTCTAATCATACTCCAGTGCAGGTTAAAGAGGAACAAAGGGGAAGGAATAGCTGAGGCATTTGAACGCAGTACCATGCAATATATATCTGTCCTGTTACCAGGAATACATGTGGTTCTTGGGCAGATAGGAAAAGCAGCTGAAGCAGGGAAAACAAGATTGTTAATGGTTGTAAACTAAGGGCAAGTTTCGCCCTTAGTTTGGATTGGATTTTTTGTGTGTGTGTGCTAAGAGGATGTTATTTCCTGGCCATTTTCATACATATACAACGATGTAAGGTCCTTTTTTTTTCAGTTTGGCATCATATCCTTAAAAAATAAAGCTCCGATGCAAGCCTGACTGTGTGAGAAGAGGAATACAGAATAGCAGAAGGCTGTCTTCTGCTCCTAATGGGATTTTGTAGCAGCATGTGCGAGTTTGTTTCAGAAGTCAGAAATGAACAGATGTTGGTATAAATTACCTCTGTGTCTGATGTCTTGCAAATTAAAAGCGCGGTTGGCATCACTAAACAATTTCACCAGGTTGGGGGGGGAAGCGGGCGGTGATTATTGTAGCAGGTCGGTAAGAATCTTTAAGCTGCAGCAGAACAGGATAGCAAGGATAAAGGAATGAAGAATAAAATGAGAGGTCTGTGAATTAATCAGAAATGTTAACATCTCCAATGACAAGTGAACAGGAGGGCACGTGCTCTGGAGCAACCCCCAACCCACAGTAATTTCACTCAGCGCACAGAAGGAGTCTGTGCTCTCTGCCTGATTTATGGGGTGCAGCCCTCTTTGGGGGAACAGAATTGACATCCATTCGTATATCTCCTATATGGGACTTGCACTCTGGAAAACTTTCCACTCCATCAGCTACAGTTTGGCTTTGTGCTTTCCCTGTTAAGAGTGTTTTAAAGCCACGCACTGCTGGTGGTCAGAGAACTGGTGCTCAAAATCTATTCCTAGCTGAGATTTTTAAAAACTTTCATTTTTATTTAATCATATCTTTTGTGCAAAACAATTTAGTTCCTGGCAAAATAACAATCCACTCTGCCCTTCCGCAGCACCTTCTATCCATGTGTTACTTCAGTAGCACTTGAAAGATAAAAGCTATCTTGTGGATGGGGAAGTAGGGGTACAAATGAGTACTTTTGTGGTAGTTCACACTGTAAATCAGAAACAGAATTGGGGATGGATCCCAATGATATAATTCACAGCTGGAGGGATGAACCAAAGAAATAATGCAGTGATCTGCTTGAATCTGCAGCTAGTCTGAACCATGTTCCACTCATGGCAGTGGACTTTGAAGCTATAAGTATCAGTATGTACCAGACAGTTCATAATACCATTAATTGTTTTATAGGGATCTGGTTGATGACAATACCTTGTGATGCAATTTTGGGTAGATGAATTAAAATGTAATAATTTAAAAGAGAGCTTTAAGGCACAAATTCTAACCTTCAAGTAAAGAATAACAAAATGTCTTTACTTGAGGGTCCATATTGAGTATTTTAAGCTGAGCTTTTTTATTACATTTTAGTTCTGTTCTAACAGATAATTAGTAATGTCAAAAGAAAATCCAACATCAGCACCAAACCCACCTCCAGTTTTTATGCTAATTGTCATTTCTGTTGTTCCTTTCAGTAGAGAGGTCAGGAATTGAATGGATAAAATGGAAAATTAATTCCCATCTCCTTCCAGAGTCTCTCTAGGTGTGGGCAACATGCATGCTTTCATCAATCCTGTGAATAAAACCTCCATGTTTTGACGCCTGTCAGTCTGACACAAAGCTTACACCTTTATTTAAAAGAAATGAAAGGAAATGCCACTGGGAAGATTGTCTTTCTCCAGGACTCAATTGCTAATTGTGTTGTCTTTGATACATTATATTGTTATTGCAAGACAAAGATAGTATTAGGGTTGCTTTGCCAGCTTGTGAGCTTATGGGCTCACAAGTCAGAAATGTGCAGAAAAGTGGCTGTGTAAACCCTGCTGTAATGCAGCTACCAGAGATTGATGGTGCCAGGAGTGAGAGCGAGACATATAAACCTTGCCTTGCTGTATTAAACATCGAAGGACTGACAATGCAGAGAGAGAGAGAAGACCAAAGCTCTATAAACTTTACTTTATTACACCATCCATAGATGAACTGCATTGAAGGAATATAAACCCCATTATATTACAGCATCCAGGGACTGACACTACTGAGAGAGAGAAAATGCTGTCTAATTTCTGTTGAAGATCATAGCAACCAGGGACCAATAATCCTGAAATGGAGAGAGTTCCATAATCTCTGACAGATTATAACATCCAGGAACAATTGCACTGAGAGTGATGGAAATCTGGATTAAACCATTCAGAGATGGATAGTACAGAGAAAAGGAGATGCTGCGAGAGCATAACGCAGTAGGAATACAAAGTGTAGATTGTATGTAATGAGACAGCCTGTGGGAATTATTGCTGAGTTTAGAAAATTCCAGGCCATGCCTGGAATTCTAGGATGTCAGGAATTCAAGCTGTAATGCAGTTTTACTTATTTTTCCACTTATAAATAAATAAATAAAATTATTCTTACTCACTATTGGTATAAGCACAAATATAAAGGAATTTCTTATCCTCTGGTTAATGTCTGTAAATTACGGAATTGTTTGGGTTTCCTGGCTTTTTAAAAAATACTAATCTCTTTTTCTTCCCTTGTGATTTCAGCTAGAGAAATGACTCGAGGGAAATTCCTGAACATCCTGGAAAAACCCAAAAAGTAGCTGCTACATCTGGAGTTTGGACAAAAATACCCCAGCTAGATCATTTTACGTACTGTGGATCCAGATGAAACCCAGAACTTCTAAGAAGTGCAAAGCTCTTGCTCTTGACCTCCGGAAGCAGGCATCACTTTTTGCTTCCACAGCTCATTTCCTTACAGAGGAGGTGTATGGCATACGCCTGTCACAAGGACTGCAATTGGTTGTGTTGAAATTTGGACTTCATCTGACCCAAAGATGTCCAACAGGAGGACTTAGCCCTGACATGCTGTGGCAAAGTTACTTGTCCTAATCAGCTATTCGGAGGGAACAGCCATAGTGTCCTTACTTGATTGCTCTCAGTGGCAGCACCTGTTTGAAGTACAAAGCAGACCTGACAGTGGCCTCATGAGGCATTGACCCTTTGAGCATCTTTTCTTAGATGCACTGATTTCCTATGTGCAGCTTCTGTGCTGAAAGATTTGAGCATAGTTTGGGGTGTGGAGTGACCAAGAGCACTGGTTCAGCAGGAGCATATGCTTTTAGTATAGAAGCTGAGTGCAGTCTGTCCATTAAAGTTACTCACTGCCTTCAGAGAAGTGTGTCTGATACTCTGAGGAGGACCTCCAGAGCTTTGGTGTACCAGCAGCTTCATCTCGCTGCCAAACAGTTCTCTAGTGAAATTGAGACTGACAGACCATAGGGAGTAAGAGGTATTACTGTGGCATGAAAGAAAATATCCCTACAGAAAGTTCAGTGAGTACACAGCTTTGTCAGCCCGCTGCCATTCTCTGCTTCTTACAGAGCTAGAAACTGAAGTAAATGAAAAGTTGAAAGGCAATAATATTTTCAGTTAGTGCTCCAAGAAGGACCAGCAGGACTGTTAGCCACATTGCGAGGATGGTCTGCTTATACAGGATCTTACCATTTCTGAAAATAACGTTTTGTGGTATTTTTAACCACTTCTAAACCAGCAACCCCCAAATTTGTTTTCCCTACAAACCGAGAATTTTTAAACAGAATTTTCTGTGACCTGGTCTCTTTCAGCACACAGTTTTGGGTTTATTAATCTTAGTTTAATGCCTTTTCCTTCTGTCAATGCACTTACACATGTTCCCCCCTGAGAAGAGAGTGAAGGAACATGGTCAGACTTTTTGTTTGATTTAAGAGAAAAATTTTTCATTTCATCCTCTTTCTTTGTCTTAGAAAACAGCATTTTAAGCATTAGTAAATATGTTCTTTTTAGGGCACAACAAAATATTGAAGCATTGGATGAAGAGCAGGGTTTTTTCTCTATTTAGAGATGTTATTCTTACCATGCAAGCTTTTTAAAACTTGTAATTTTCCGGGCTGCAGTCACAGGTGAAAGGAGAAATGACTTGGAAATAGTACCTGTAACAGTCTGCCCTTAAAGCATTGCATTTTTCTGTTTTTGCAGAGAGAGGTGACTCTTCTCAGATGTATGTGCAATAAAAAGGAGGAGATTTTTTTAACCAAGTTCACCTCTCAGAATTTTTACTGAAATGCTGGTGGCCTTTTGTTTTGCAGTCTGCAATCTTG
This sequence comes from Coracopsis vasa, assembly GCA_026283785.1. Classification (NCBI taxonomy): domain Eukaryota; kingdom Metazoa; phylum Chordata; class Aves; order Psittaciformes; family Psittacidae; genus Coracopsis; species Coracopsis vasa. The sequence continues at coordinate 12,075 of JANHGB010002540.1, read as the reverse complement.
GTTATTACTGGTCAGAACTAGACTCATTTTGGACAGCTCCTGTTAATCTAATACTAAGCAGTTAAATCCCACATCCCAGGAAGACCCCACACAAATCCTGAATATTTAGGAATGTCAGGAGTATGATTTTAACCCAATGGATTTTTTTCTCTGCTTCTCAGTTTATGCAAGGCTGAGCTTAACAGCAACTCCATCACTTGAGAACAGGAGAGTTAAAACAGATGAATGTAAATAGAAGCTCAAAGTGATTATTAAGAGTTGGGAAACCTGCTGGTGTGAACTGATGTTGATGTAGCTTTAAGTATTGAATTGTACCTTTTGAATGAAACTTTAAGTTTGTATACTATATATATAATACACACATACACACATATATGACATAGTGGGATACTTCATCTGCATCACCAGTATGAGTTTGTGCATCTTATAGAGGTTTGTTGGTCCAACACATTAAGGAGTTGAAATCTGAAAGGAGGAGGAATTTAGGAGAAGGTATGAAAGCCTGGCATGGAAGTATATGTATATTTTCTGATATGTTCAGTAAAGCATTTTGAACTTTAGGTAGTTTTTAGTAACATGCAGGTGTTTCTAAAAACAAAACAAAAACCCCTTTTACCATATGCAATACTTACCTTCTGTAAGGCAGCCAGTAACATATGCTGTAGAATAGTGATATTTATTGGCTTTGTACTTGTCACCTGTAGAGATGGGTGAGTGATGTATTTTTTTTGGTTGGTAATATTTACGTATTTTTGTTTGTTAGCCAGAGGATTGTAATTTGTCTGTTACTGCTTTGTGGTTTGATAATAAACAAATGCAAAGCTCAGAGATTTGTCTGGGTTTCCAAAATAGCCCTCTGAGATGCAAAAGCTTTGACTTAGCCACCTAGGCAATACTGTTTCTCAGGCTCTTCACACTTCTGTATGCCACTACCTAAGGGTTTGGCCTATGGATTCTCCATTCCCATCAGTAAATTAATGTTTGGCAATATCCAAATGGTACTAAGGGTTTTAATACCCTTTTGAATCCTATTTTTTGCCTTCTCTCATGGCCTTCCTGACATACCTGCAGTATCTATCTATCTATCTATACAAGAAAATCTGTAACTTCTTGTTCCTGATAACCTGCTGTATTTTGAAACAAACAAACAAAAAAAAGTTTTGATAAATGGTGGAAATGAAGAGTATAAGAAAATCAAGATTTGGTAATATTAATCAAGCTAATGCATTGCTTTATTTTTCGTGTGTTGGCATAGTAGATGTTACTGTGAGGTTCTTGGAAATAAACCAAATATGTATTTAGTTCCTTTTAAATGCCAGTGTTGCATATATTCAGTTGTAAAGGCTATTCACTTCAGTATCAAATGCTTTTCTGTTTAATCCAACTGTGAAGAAATTCTTGTTTGTTATGTTAATCATAAAAATAAAAGTCTAGTTGCACTGGCAACTGAAGAGCACAATATTCCATTTATCTCAGTGGTTTGCCATTACAAAATCAACAGTTTTTGAGCAATCCTATAACGCACAGTTCTCAACTTCGCTTTGTATTTCCCCCAACAAGTCACCTTGTTGAAATAACAGATGAATGAAAATTGACTAATCCAAGTTGGAGGTAATGTCTGAACCTTATTCTGGTTTATCCTATGGATTTTTACATTACGTGAAAATGTAAGATGCAATTACAAGTCAAATAACAAGCCCATCTGATCTGTAATCTTCTCTCTGATTATAAACAGTTGTAGAAGGATAGGGAAATATATAAACAAAAGGCTTATACGGTATATTTTTGCTTTAAGGTAACTTACACAGCATCCAGCAATCAGTTTTAATTGAGTCAGGTCAACTGTAGACCCTACTCTCCATAAATTTGCCTTAGTCCTAGTTTGTCTGTACTTGGCCTCTAAAATGGCCCTGGACAGTGAGAAAAAAAGAGGGGATACGGGGGATGTGGTTCATTGTTTGTTTTAAACCTGCTTACCTGGTAACTCCATTTTGAACCTTTCATTTGTTTTATTGTTAGAAACAGTTGTTTGTTTTTTTTCCTTCTTTGTTGTCTGTGCATTACTCAGAACTTTTCAGCTCCTGCCATGGTTTTGATTCCATGGTTATGTTCGCCTTCCTTATGTTCACAATGTTCAATTGTCTGTTTTCTATTACAGCCTGAGATGGCATAGTCAAAACTGCAGAATATTCAGAGTGCGAGCATACTGTGGAGGCATGTAAGTCCTAATTACAGCTTGTATTTTGTTCCTCTGCTGTTTTCTCCCACATCATCAGGGGCTAAATCCTGTTCTGAGTATCTCAAAGAACAGGATCATCACTTACACTTGCAGTCTGTGCATGCAGCTGATCTCACCCACTTCATCTTCATCCACAGCAACTTTTCTTAGGGAAACAACACTTTTTCCAAATCATCACAGTTATGCCAACCACTTCATGTTGAGAAGGTGATACCGGGTAATCTCATCATCAACCTATGCAGTACATGAAAAAGATAAATTACATTGTTGTCGTATGGTCTGAAATCCTGGACTCCTATCCTGCCACAAGTTCAGTAACATTGCATAAACATTTCTGTAATACTTCTAATATCAATTTTTAGGCATATACAATAAAAGGAAAAGTCAACTTGTAAATTATTATTGCAGAAAACCCACAAACTGATATATATCTGCTCTTCTAGAGCTAGCACTCATTCACAACACCAGAGATACCTTGATAGAGGCATTTACTCACATTTACTCTTGAGCTCTGCCTAAGGAAGAACCCCAGGCAACAAGGGTAATTGTAAGGAGGAGATGTGTCTTTGAGGAACACAGCATACCAACTTAATACACATGAAAATAATCCTTGCTTCTTAGTGTTGGGCCCCTATTTTCATATGCCATTCTGTACTGATGCTTGTCATTAAATAAGCAGTCTTTAGTAGAAAATTATAATTCACTGAAAGACAATTTTCCAGAAGGTTCTGTCTGTGTCTTCAGCCCAGCAAAATCAGAGTTGGACAGACAATTCCCATGGGCCAACAAACTGTGAATGGAATAAAATTGATTAGAATAACAAGTACAAATGTTGTAAACACGTTACTGTAATCACTACAGTAAAAACTTCCCACCACAGAAATAACAAAACCCATGGCTCCTACACGCACTTCCCAACATATACATCAGCCAGTGTGCCGGATGCTTCCAAAGGTATTGTATATGTGATGCCAAATGCACATTGCTCTGATAAAAGCCAAACCTTGATACTTTTAAAAGGCAAAAAAAGAAGGGGGAAAAAAAAGGTAAAAAAATTGAAGAAAGGGAAAAGGAAGTGAAAAAAACTGGATATTTTTGGTCTTCTGTAATAGTGTGATTCTTGGAATCAAAGCTATTGTAGAGACATGTTATCTCTGCAAACCAGTCTTGACATCAGTGCTTTGCATTTCTTTCAGGAGGATATGAAATGCAAAATCCTGAAGTCACTCGTGACCAGTCATAAAGATATTTAAAAGCTTAAGTGTCCAGAGAAGTATGGGCTGATCCAGTTTCTATAGAGTGTAACCCACATTCTACATAGAATATGCATAGTAATGTTTTCATTTAGACTGTGCTAGATTTTCAGCCTGGCAAGATCTCTTCACATTTTGACTTTATTGTCCAGTGAAACTGCTGATTTTCAGACTTGACCTTTTCTATCATGTCCCTTTGAGCAGGATGACTGACTTCAGGCAGCTGATGTGTGCTACAGAATAGGCATTTTCTTGTTGGGTTTGTGTGGTTGACCCCTGGCCTGCCTGCTGATTCCTATAATACAGATCAGTGACCAGTGAAGCCAGAACCTTCCCTGCCTGTCTCTGTTACAGACATCTCAGTAAGGAACAGAAAAGAGGAAGAGGGCTGAGCTTGAAAGCCCTTACTTAATTGCTAGTGGAAAAAATGGGTAATAAGAATGACCTTGCACCTTATTTATTGACCAGCTCTCTGGGAGGACAAAGTACTTGACTTGGTTCTGTATCACTTGAAAGGCTGGCTTCATGGCCAATAGCTGATGAGTAGGTGTAATAATATGGGGTAATTAAATTTTGTGCTTTCAGGCATTTGGATGCCAGGGAGGATTCCCCTCCCAGGAACACCAGGCACATCTAACAACTTTCCTTGTAATCACAACATTTTAAAGCTAATTCTGAAGCATCAGAAATTTCCCATTTGCCATCTTCCACTTACTGCAATAGCCCAAAATGCTGCAGGTTACGTAGGAAGAGGCAGGAAGAGGGCCCATCAGCTACAGAAAAAGGAGGGACAGGAGAATAGCAGACTGACCCAAGCACTCACAAACGCCCAGGCTGCCTGGTTCTGTGGTCTTATTTTTGTTTTCCTCTCTCTGTGTTAAAGTAACCTATTAGTTATAGCTAGCTAAATGATTTATTTTTATATCTGTCTACTGGCTATCCTAAATTGCCTTGCACTGGCACCTCTCTCTTATACTCTGCAAGGATCAGTTTGTCACTCTGTCTTAGGTTTCTCCCCCATGCTTAGCCCACTAAGGCTGAATAGCACGTGTAAAACTGGGGGACAAATCGCTTCTGCTGAAGTGTTTTATAGAGGGGATCAGGATATGCCCTGATCTGCAGGAAAGATCAGTTTGTAATCAGCTGCATGAGAGGCAAAGGGATGTACAGACCCTGAGTTTCCTTAATGGGATCAGCTGAGATATTTTGCTCAAAATGAGATTGTAAAAAACTAGTGAAAATGTTTTGCTGAAAAATACTTGGTTGATGATGGTGCTTCAAGGAAGTGTCAGGTTGAAAGTTAGAGGGAGTATGTGTCTGCCTTTGCCATGTTTTGATCAGGAAGCTTGAGCTGGGGTTTCCTATCCACCTCACAGCTTCTTCTGGAAGTTCTCATGTTTTCAGGCTCTTGTTTACACCCATGCTCCTTCCCAGCCTGAGACGGACCCATGGCATGGCCTCAAAAGCACGAGCCAGGTGCATTTCTAAGGGTAGCCCCCAGCAAGCCATAGCAGAGACTTAAGGCAAATCTTCGCAGTCAGATGTTTGGTTTTGATGGTGAATTTCTGCGTGGGAGAACTGATGCTTGGGTACTGCTGGAGATGAGAAAGGAGGAGGCAGGCCAGAGAGCTGAACTTGGGTTTCTGCCACGCAGGTGGGGTGGACAGAGAGTGCAGACATTCCGTGTCCCCAGCAGTGGGTGGCTGCTGCCCAGCCGTCGGCCCCGTGCCACATAGCTGTGCCCCAGTGCTGCTTTTCTGGCTGTTTCTCCCTGTCTCCTTCTCCTCCCGGTGCCCGAGAGGCAGCTCCCTGTCCGTCTGCGGCACAGGGAGAGCTGGCTGCTGCTTGTTAGAATTCCCCCCCAAGTCAGACCTATGGTACCAGCCGTGTGAAGCGGAAGACAATTAGGGGCTTATTAGTGTCCTGGGGAGACGTGTAACTTGTGTTGCTGGGACTTACCAAAACAGCTAGAGTCTTACCGGCAAGCTCCAGCCGAGAAAAGACTGAGGGATTGTCTCACCTAATTACGGGGAATGGGCCTCTTTGTGTTTGTGATTCGGTACGGTTGTCCGATCGCTTTTCTCTGGCTGTTGGCTCAGGCCGAGCTGGAAGTGTGCTAATTAGAAGAGAAATGGACGTAGTGATCCTGTCAGCTCTTGTTACCGGCGCGGACAAAGCCGAATATTATTCTGAGGCAGTGTTTTGTGAGTGTCCCCCTTCCAGCTCTCATTAAGGGCAAGGTTGGTGGATGAGGAGGGGACTTGACCACATGGGTTGGCTAATGGAGCACAGTTACCGTTACTGTGCTAATTAACGGGCTCGGGAGGCAAATGTTTCTCCAACCAGCAGTCCCAGCAGCTGCAGCTGGTGCTTCCAAACACCAACCATCTTGCTGGGCAAGCCAGGCAAACGCTGTGTGTATGAGTTTGCATATGATACATCCATCAGTCATCCAAAAGTGCAGAAGAACCATTAAAATGGTCAACAGAAAGAGGGAAGGGGCACAGTGCTGCAGCAACAGCAGGTTGAGCTCCAGCAATCCTTTGTTCCCAGTGTCCCTTCACATGGGGTGCAAAGTGTTGTCTTCTGTCCTGCAGAGGTGGGAAGCAGGCAGCTGGGAGAGACCTGAGGAATCACTAGGGCCTCCAAGTGCTGTCAAGAAATACATCTCCTGTGAGTTGTGACCATCACAGGTCCCCGTGTGGTCAGGAAGGGGAAAGCTGAAAGATGAGAGGTGACATGGAAGTGAATCAGATTATCCCTCTCTATGCTGATGGTGAGATGCTTTTGGTCTGAGGTGAGAAGCAAGATCTAGGTACGTTTCAGGATGTTTCATTTTCCCCAGGAAAGCAGTTAGGTAAAATTGCAATGATTCACATAGGTTAGGGCAGGTGAAGATGACGACCAAGGGAGCCATAGGAAACGCTTAAAGAAAGGAGTGCACTTTCATGCCATTGGCCTAAACCTGCTACAGTGAGAGTTGAGAGAGTAATAAGAGAGATGGAAGACAAAGCAGGAGCCAAAGCAGGTCCATAGTGTCACAATGGTTGAGGTAGGCTCAGCAGAAGGGCAGAACTGCTGAGGAGGGTCAGTGGCAGCAAGTAGTTTATTTACTTGTCACACAGACTTTCATTTTAGTGCACACGTGGGTTTGTAAATGAGCGTGGTAACTTGCAGAAGTAATTGCTGGTTGAAGCTTCCAAAGTTATGGGAATGTATTAGTGATTAAGCCTCATTTGGATGTTATGGGCCTTCTACAGGTCCTTAATTAATCAGTGTCTTTGGGCTAGATGTAGTAAAACATAATTATGTCTTAAAGCTTTCAGTTTGCTTTCTCTGTTTCAACAGTGTACTCACTGCATGCACTCATGCATGTTTGGGTACCGTTTTCAGACATATTTGGTCAAGTGTTAAAGTTACAAGAGGTTCCCTCTTTTCTTTGTTGGGTTATTTGTCCTTGATGCTGAAGCTGTTCCAGCAGGAGGGTTAACTGCATCTTTCCAAGGCTCCAGCAACAGTCTTCTGTCATCTTGGATGGAGCTTGAGCTCTGCTCTGTGCTTGTGTCTCCTTATTTTTCTGTCCCCAGCAGTTGTGAGCCCAGCAAGGACCCTTTCCCTGTGGCAGCATGGCACTATGTCCTAGCCCTGCAGAGCTGTAAAAGCCCAGGGTTAATTTCCTACTGGCTGCTGTATGTCTTGAATCTTAGGAGTCTTGATGCAGGGACTGATCTCCAAAGAGGGCTTGAGAAGTATCTTCCCTGCAAAGAGGTTTATTCTAGAAGGAGGAGATATGTAATCCTCTTACTAAACCCAGAGAGGAAAGGCAAAAAGCTTTATTGCTCCTGCCTTACCCAGTGAGCTGGCAGCTTTTACTCTGCTTCACAAAAAGAAAGAGGCAGAGAGAGAAACATCTGAACACAGTTACTCCACCTGACCTGAGGCTCTCCAGTGGATGCTCAGTGAAATCCACATCACTGCTTTCAAGTGTCCCGGCAGAACATACCCTTAACACCAGTTTCTGCAGAGGTAAAACTACTGCTCCTGCCTGTTACACTGAATGGCAACTTACCTCGCCTTCCAGATGCTTCAGTCTTGATCTGAGGAGTCCCAATTCAATGGCAGAAAACTAAAGACTTATCATACCCACCTCCATTTTCATGCCCTGGAAGCTCAGGAGTCAGGGCACCACCCTGAGTAAGGATTGGTGACACTTCCCATGTCAAGCCTCCCTCAAGAGACTGGACCTCACTGGCAGACACCAGGAAAAAAATCTCCAGTAAGACACATTGCTGATTCTCCCACTTTATCTCAGTTTCTTTGCCCAAGGAAGTATCAGGGTCCTTGCTTGTTACACCTCCAATTTACTGGTCTGTCATCCTGGTGTATTAATAATATAATGCCAAATTTCTGACTTCCAAATGCAGATAAGGATCGACTGAGTATAAAAAAAATGTTGGTTTTGTTTCCTCATGAGGAAGAAGACATTCTGGTGAAGAACAGACAGATTAGCAGCGCTCACACATATTGTAAGGACAGGTGAAGAACATGCAGATGGAGAGAAAGGGTGCAGTGGCTTCTTTTATCCTTCACTAGGACCTTCTAGCATTCACATTCCACTTACTAATTGCACGGTACCTGCCCTGTAGGCCGTAGGTGTTTGGAGGACATCTCTTCAGCAGTTTGAGCTACCAGTTGCATTACAGTAGCCATTTTAAGTCATGGTGACCTCAGCAAGTATCAGAACTTTATTGTGCTGTGGAGAAACACATCATTGGGTGAAGGTCTCTGTCCTCAAGAGCTTATGAGCAGACAAAGCAGTAAAAGAGTAGGAGGAGCAGAGGAGACACCAAGATGTAGAGAGACTTGTTAAAGGTTATCCCTGTAACTTCTTAGGCGTAGTCCAGTGGCTTTTCCACTGCTTGCCATCTGCCTTGTTGTTTCATTAAATAGATGTGGCTGTAAAAAACCCCAAAATAAGTGCCTAAGCAACTGACAGGCATTAGTAATTTAAACAATAATAATAATAAATTACAGTGCAATGCCAGACATTTTAATCTTTTGTTAAAGACCTGTAAGAACTATTCAGAGAATTAATTTTTTTTTAAAGTCACATTAATGCAGTGTTAAAGATGGAGAATTTAAAACCAGAACACTAAAAATGAGGGTTTCTCACAGTGCTATTAACTGCCAGCGTACGTGCGCATTTAGGAGAGCTATGAGCATTACAGAGATCCTAATAATAATTACATCTTCACTGATGTAGAGCACTTATCCTGACCTGCCCGAGCCTGTCACACTCATGCAGAGAGGGTGTGAGTGCTACTTCACAGACTTCATGTAATTCTACACTTGTTCAGTCCAAACGTTTGTTGAGAGAGAAGGACAAGAAAAACATGATTTTTCCTAATTTTGCCATGTTGAAATCCTTGCTCTTGCTCTGATACTCTGTGGGTCTGATCCTGCCTTAACAGAGAACACTACTGAAATGATCACTGCAGTTCTCTAGGGAGCAGAAAACTATTTGCTCTATCAAAAGAAAGATCACTTCTCTCACTCCCTTTTGGAGAGGGAGGAACTTGCTACAGTAAAGATTAGTCTAATGCATCTGGGTAAGGTTTACAGCAGCTTCACTACCGAGTATCAAAATACTGTTAGCAAGCTGTTTTGGTGAGACTGTGGAAACAGAGCAATACGGAAGACAAAGAAAACACAGAGAAATGAGAAGAATTTAAAAACAGGGATTTAAAACCAGAGGAGAGGAGACCAAGTGAGGTAAGAAAGCACAGTTTGGAAGACAGCGAGGCATGGGCAGGATGGGGAGAATGCAAAAAAGCGAAGACAGACTCTAACAAATGCAATTTAAGAAGAAAAAATAGTAAAAAAGAATTAAAATAAAATAAAAAGCAAATCAGAAGGGGAGCAAGTAGGAATAAGTAGTGGTTTTCAGCAGGAAGGAGGTCAGAGAAAAGCAGTTCTGTGAGCAGTAGAAACAGCCAGGGAAGCATGGGTTTCCTTGTGGATACGTCTCTCAAGATTGCATCATGCGTAGACTCTTTGATGCTTAACAGAGGGTATGCTCACACTTCAGTGAGGGTTGTCAGTGGATTTCTTTCTTTTGTCAGCCAATTAACATAACAAAACATACAGAAATGTATTACCTACCCTCTGCAAAGTTGTCTGAAATTGGCCTATGGGTTCCAAAGTCATTGGAACCCCCACGTACACCTGTGAACAGGTGGTAAGATAAGATGGTGAATAGATGAAATTGCAAATGGACTGAGTGATACAGAAAGGGAAAACATTAGGAAAATGGGGATTTATGTCTGCTATTAATGCATTTAATTTGCTTTATTGTTGTTTACTTTCCTGGTTTTACATTAAAAAAAAAATAAATTAACAAGGATCCATTTAAAGCCTTCCTCCTAAGCCAGGCTAACTTCACTGCACGTATCCACACTGGCTGTTTCTGGGGAGAAAAATCTTTACTGCAGTTTTGTCTCCAGCATCCAACAGGAGACTCCAGGTGCTCCCCTATCAGCTACACCACCAAAACGTGCCCGGGCCCTTGCTGAGGGCATATGTGGGACACAGACACTGCAAAAGCCTTCTGGTCTTTCCATACCAGGATGAACTGCAGCTCTGATACTCAGATGCTCCAGCTATTTTCTGCTGTCCTCCACTGCAAATTCCCACCTCATTGGTTTCTCTTGCAGTGATTCTCATCTGGTGTTTTGTAGGGACCTCCTCACAACTGAATACTGTGGTTTGGCTAATACTTGAAATTTTACTGGGATCACATTTTATTTTCAGCTGGTTAAATGAGTGAAATGTATTTCACTCATATAACAAAATTTCCTGACTTCCAAGCAGAAGGTGTCATGTCAAGAAGTGTTAAATAAGACAGGACTGACTGCTGATCTCTGGGAGGGAGGGAGACCTCTCCCTCTAACACAATACCCTTTTATGCATCATTATCCTTTATTTATGGGTCTGCAGCCAACTTTTCATTCCATGTGGTGGTGTAGCCACGCCAATTTCAATTCATTTTGAGTAGGACTTATGTATCAAATCTTTACTAAAATCCAAATGTATTAAGTCCATCGTGTTCCCTTCATCAACTAATTTTATAATTCTATTTAAAAAAGCAATCAGGTTTCTCCAGCACAGTTTTGTTTTTACAAGTCTTTAGTGCTGATACTTGTTTTCTTATCCTTAGGGGGTCAGTGATTATTTTCCCCATTTTTTTATTTTCCCCATTATTTTCCCCATTTTTATTCCCTGTTATTTTACTGGCAATAGATATTCCTGAGAACTCTAAATTTGCCTTTTTCCTTTTCTATGATCGATGGCACCATTCCTTTTTTCTAGTCTCGAGACAGCTTTCTAGTTTTTGTAACTTAACAAAATTATTGCCTGTGGTAAAAAAGGTAACATTTGTCATTTTCCATGTGGTGGATGAATAGATACCTCTTTGTCACAAGCTCCTGTCCTCAAAACTTTAATGTACAGGCAGAATGCTGTATATTTGACAAGCTAAATGTACTGTCAGTGAAACAAACGTGGAAATCATTAACTTCTTAAGTGAATCCAGTCAGGCTTTTTGCCTGGTAATATCCATTCTGGGCAATTGTTATTGCCTACTGAAGAACTATTAGGAGAGTACTTGTACATGGCTTTTATTATAATGTTCATAAAAGTCTTCAACTAATATGGAACAAAAATGGCACATCTGAGTAAGTTACATACATATTTATATACATATGTAAGCTATAAGTATTATTGAGGGAAGATAACAAAAAGAACGCTATCTTATCAGATCGGTAAATTAATTTAACCTCAGCACTGGATTGGAGATCAGTCATCAAACTAATGCCAAAATAATCAACCTCTATAAATTCTGAGAAGATGTCTTGCTAAATTGATTATAAATCCCAGCTCGGAGTTACACCAAAGTAAACAGGATCTGGACTTCAAAGGGGTGAGTATCTGATGTCTTTTAATGTCTAGCACCTACACAACTTCAAAATACCTTTATCTGGGAGGAGGTGTGGATAGGTACTCTGAATCAGCCGTCCCCATACTCCTGTCCTCAGACTCCCTCCTCCAGATCTGCAGGAGGTACTGTCAGTGCATTAGTCAAAAGATGGTGCACAGGCAAACCTTTTACTGCTTGCACATGACTTCTGCTGTTGGATGGCAGATCATTTGTTTCCCCCCTGCCAGTTCCACATTACCAAAGTGCCCTCTTCACTCTGCACTTAGGGTACCTGGATGTACAGAGAGGTGGATCCTAAGAAGGAGAAACTCACTTAGTGGCTTGCCCTTTCCAAGGTGACCAGCCGTTCTCATGGGGTCCAGGAAACTAGTCCTCCTGGTGACTTGCTGATCTGAAAAGAAAGGTTTCCTTCTCTTTGATGGCTGTGGTTCACACTTTCAGCACCTTCAAATTAAATACGAGATGCCTCTTGGGACCCTTCCGTTTATTTCAAACAAGTTTGCGACAAGTCTATTCATTAGGGACTGTAGTGATAGGACAAGGGGTAATGGGTTCAAACTTAAACAGGGGAAGTTTAGATTGGATAT
>JANHGB010002519.1:22086-57837 GCA_026283785.1 Coracopsis vasa | reverse complement strand
AAGAAGTGGCAGAGTAATAGTCCAGGTCAGTTCCCCTGTCACTGTGAACTCAGGGTTGGGGAATGTAACACAGATTACAAAAATAGATTTGGCTGAGGTGGTAACACCATCGAGAGAGAATGAAGTGAAACATGAATCCCAGCTGAAAAGGCAGTCCAGTTCCACTAAACTTTGAAGATACTAACACAACATAGAGCTTAGCAGCAGGAAATGGCAGAGAGCACAGTATCCCTGGAAAATGCAAGGTAAAGTTCCTGCTTGCCACCTGAGCAAGCTTCTGTGGTTTGTACCATAAAGCAGCCCTGTAGTTCCAGCCCAGGGGCTTAGCAGCCGCTTGCCCACATCATAGAAGGGTTCAGTAGGGAAGAGAGAAAAACACTTCTGCAGTTGGCTTTATGAGATTTTATCTCTCTGGAGAGGGGTTGGAGGTAAATGTCACTAATTATGGCAAGGCCTGTATAGTTTTGTGTGCAAGACTAAGATGGTACCAAGTGAGTAATTATCCTGAAAAAAAGGGTGTTAGGAATAAACTGAGAAACTAAAAGGATGAAGAAAGAAAACAAAAACTGTCTTGGAGGTCAAAGCCTGTGAGGATGAAGTAAATGTTGCCAAAGCTCGTGCTGGATTAGACTTCATGAAGAAAAGGATGAAAAACCAGATGTATTCCCTAAGCATGATAAGTAAAAGCCAGTCAAGGGAAGGCAGAAGTGGGTCCAAGGTGAAGCTGGGGCTGACATAAAAGGCAATTTTATGTATAGTCAGGCAATCAAATGAATACTTGGCCTCCAATTTCAGTTGTGACGATTGCATTGGACATGTGAGCAGAAGAAGTCAGTGTGTAGCAAGATTTGGACCTGCAAAACATTTTTACTGTAATGTAATGAGTGGAAATAAAACTTGATTAAATACTCAGAAGAATGGAAGAATTGTACAATGAAGTTGAGAGCTTTATGGTAGCAATTTGTGATTAAATCAAGCTGTCCTGATACACCTTGATTATTTAATTCAGGGTAGTGTGACGACTGGGTGACAGAAGTAGAACTTGCAGATAAACAATTAAAAAGAAAGAGAAAAGGTAATCTGAATAAGTATGTATCAGTTAATCTGCTCAGTAGGTAAAACTCCTTCTTTGAAGGAATAATTAAAGTCTGCTAATTCTGCAAATGAATCCTTTGACCAGATGCAGGTAAGTAATACAAAATGTGACATGGATTTATCAAAGGCTGTGCTGGACTAGGTTGACAGAGTTTATTGACAAATAACTGATTACCTCCATAAGGAAAATGTATTGCATTTGAACAATCTGGACTTCAGTAAAGCACCAGAGGGCCGCCACATGGAAATACTTACTTAAACTGGATAAAATGAGGAAGTAATACAAGAAGTATCGACTAGTTAAGAAGCTGACTTAAATCTACTAACGAATTTCCTTGCTGAGGCAGCATTTCAAACCCTCCTCAATGCAGAGGAGGATAGGCACGTTATACAGTTAAGAACTGCAAAATATTGCAGAATAATATTAAAAATAGAAATGTAATAGTAGAAAGTACCAGCCCATGCACTAAGAAAGTGTTGAGTGTTTTGGCTACCAATAAGGTGCTTGTCAGTTGAAAGCAAAGAAGGAGAAAGATCTGAATATCAGTTAGTAAATAAAAGCCACCAGTGTTATTGTGGTGTATAAATAGGCAAATGTGTTCTCAGCGTGTATCAGATGAGGGATTTCTGGCAGGGTTGTATGTTATGCTGATAAGGCCTCATCTGGAAAGCTGTGTTCAATTCTACTCATGTAGGTTCTGGAAAGATTAATCCAAACTGGGACAGGTGCAGAGACGTAGGGGATCATCAGGCACTGAGAAGGTTATCTCATGAGAGGAAGGCTTGGCTTGTTTAGCAAAACAAAACAAGCTAGGAAAGATTTGGCTCTGTAAATAGTAAGCTTGGTAAGGGTAAACAGGGGCACAATAATAAAGCTAAAATACTGGAATTTTAAAAACAATGAATGTGTGTTAGAGTTTAATTCATTGAGTGCCACAGTGAATGAAACTCCTGTCTACTTTTCTCCAACTGCCTGGTTCACATGTCTTTGCAGTTTTCTGGGATTCATGAGACTTGTGCTTGCAAATATCTCGCCTAGATCCTTCCTTGTAGTTCAGTTCATAGAATCAAAGAATGGTTTGGATTGGAAGGGACCTTAAAACTCATTCAGTTCCAACCCCCCTACCATGGGCAGGGACACCTTCCTCTAGACCAGGTTGCTCAAAGCCCCGTCCAACCTGACCTTGAACACTACCAGGGATGGAGCATCCACAGCTTCTCTGGGCAACCTGTTCCAGTGTCTGATCACCCTCACAGTAAAGAACTTCTTCCTTATATCTAACCTAAATCTCCCCTGTTTTAAGTTTGAACCCGTTAACCCTTTTCCTATCACTACAGTCCCTAATGAAGAGAAAGTTTCATTTCAAACTCTGATCAAAAAGCAAATTAATTAAAGTCTATAGAAAGTTTTAAAACTTGTTCCAGGTGCGCCTTTTTCATTCCTTTCCTCCCTCCCTCATCTTTAAGTAGTAATAATATTTTCTTGCTTCCTAATTCTGTAGCCTTACCTTGCCTGGTAACAGTTTTAACAGGTACCAGGATTGCCTCCTAGCGTTCCTACTATGTCTCATCAAATATATCCAGACTGTGGCCAGGCCTTCCCCAGTAGTTACTACATATATTTAACTGCAGTTCTAGTTTTTGCATCTAAAATGTCCTTATTTCCTCTGTCAGGTAGGACATTTAACATTCTTTTTAGCATCTATTAGCCAAAACCACTAAGATTCCCTTTTGCAGTCTGGCTCCCCAGCAGGTTCTGCCAGTTGTGGTGAACAGGATAATGACATGAGTAAGGTATTCTCTCGTTTTATTTATCTCCCTCTGCCTCATGCCCTTTCTCTCCCAATTGCTCAGTTTTCTTAAAAAATGATAGTTCTGATTGTTGCATTTATTGCTTATTCACTGGCTTATTCTTTAGGTTCTAATGTAAATGGACTGGAAGAGCCCAGCCTAGCTAAGCGGCTGCGTGGCACACCTGAGCGGATTGAGCTGGAGAACTACCGACTGTCACTGCAGAGGGAAGAAGAACTGGAAGAGGTTCCTGAAGAGACACTAGCAGAGCATAACCTCAGTAGTGTGTTGGACAAAGGAGCAGAAGAGGATGTTCCCAGCAGGTTAGCACACTTTGTCAATAAGCTTTTCTGTACCCATCCCAACAGACTTTTGCCTGCATTTCCTTCGGCTTTTAGTAATGTATTGTTTACCAGGATGCCCTTTCTAAAGTTGATCAAAATGTTCTGCATGTGCACACAGGTTTCTTATCTTGTAGTTTCTGTTCTTACTACCTTACCTTGCTACTTATAGCTTACCACTAACTTAGATGGTAGATAGCTTACTACCATCCTTGGAGGAAACCTACAATACCGTAATACCATGACACTCAGTCTTAAGTTGGGATTTTTTCTTTTTCTTTTTTCTTTTTTTTTTAATTGTATGAAAGACAGATGAGTTTTGAGCAAACAGAGCATGGATTCAAATGGGAGGGGGCTCCAAAATAACTTTTTTTCTGTATGTTTTGCATTACAATTCAAAACCACTTTTGGTTTAAAGATTTAAGCTTGACACACATGTAATCCTGACTGAATGCTTATGCAGTGCCTGAGAGACATTGGTTTGAAGCAATAGCTATGGCTGTTGAAAAACTTGTTGTATCCTCACAAACTTCTCTTTATCTGCAAAACGGTGCGTAAGCACATCACGTTGAAGGTGCAGCATCTGGAAAGGAGTAACTTTTAGTAGCCTGAACTCAGCCTTGACAGAGAGTGTGTACATGTGGACTCATCAAGGTGTGACTTTCGTTTAAGTGCCTGGCAGTTACTAATGTCTTGTACAGCTGTTTTGTCTGAAACCTAAATCATACTTTCTGATGAATTTCTTAACATTAATTTCTTTAGAGGATGCTGTTCTGATATTTTACATAATTGAGGTCTTCTCCAGTGCTCTGATTGTATAATCTTGGGACTGGTTATGGGAGATAAATTCTGTTTGCTTCACTTCGCCTTCCTCTAGCTCCCTGCTCAGGCCTAGGAATTACGTCAACTGTGACAGTATAGACATTAATGATATTGAGGGATTTTTAGTCCTTTATGTTTGTAGCTCTAAACCAGAATTTACTAGTATGGAGCATTGTTATTATTGGTCTTAATTTCAATAAATCAGGACACAGTAATTCCATCAGTAAATGGCAGAAGAATTCCAAAGAGGAAGAGTTAATTAAGAAAAGTGGAGTTTTGGCATGAAGCTGTTGGTCATCACCAAAAAGTGTTCTGTGAGACTGTGGGGACTGACAGTAATACGCTATTACATTAGTGAGTTGGATATCCTCTCATAGGGTGTTACATTTAGCTCCCTTTTTTCTATATATATACCCATAACCTGTATTAAACTGAATATTTCAGTCTGTAATAGACCAAATTGTGTAATTTAGCATGTAGAAAGCAGTGTTTGGTGGGCAGCTCACATTCTGCGGCAGAGAGGAAAGAAAATACATCAAATTCCTCGTCAGTTTGAACTGGAAAATATTTTGTCCCAAATCCAAACATGGCAAGCACTTTACTCAGAGGACTGGTAAGGGTGTGTGGGCCAAACATCAGAGAGATTTTCTGGATGATACCTGATAGATGATATCAGGTGATTTTCTGATCACCCGGTATCCTCTGTTCAGCTCTACCCGCTCCATGGTATGTCACAGAAAGGCAAAAAAAAAAAAAGGAGGAAAAGTCTGACAACTTCTTCAGAAGCAAAAGAAAAAGAACTCCTGCAACAAGCCAACCAAAGCCCTAATTTGATCATGTTCACTGTCTTGGTGCAGCCCCCCAGGGTAAGGAGCAGGCAGAGAGGATGGGGAACTCTTCGTTCCCTCTATGTCTTACAGAGCGATGGATTTGGCTTCAGGGTTCACTGAGATGTTAGCTCTAAATCAAGTAGAGACCACACATTTTGGTGCACAGCATCCCATCACACACACACTTAGGAGCATGCACACTGCAGAGAAAGTTTGCAGAAAACAATATTCAAAGTATATTTTTTCAAGAGAGAGTTGATCTTGTTTAAGCTTCAACAAGAAGAAAGATCATGTCAGCAACCCAACCCTGACTGCACAGTTTTGAAGGGTGGAGAGCCCTTTAGGTGCCTTATTCATGGCCTTTAACTTGCAGTAATGCCCAGTATGTCATCTGCAGTTTTGGTATAATACCCTGTGGCCTTTGGAAGCAGTGTCATGTAGAGCTGCGTGGCAAGGAAAGAGGGTCATTTCCACGCTTCAGGTTTCAGTTCCATTCCTGTACCTCAGTTCCTGTAGGTGCACCTTTTTAACAAGATGCTTGACTTCCTATGCTTCCATAAAGCAACGTACTTTGGTCTTTGATCTCTGCTTTATAGGAGAAAAAAAATAGTGTCAGCTGTTGAATTAAT
This sequence comes from Coracopsis vasa, assembly GCA_026283785.1. NCBI lineage: Eukaryota > Metazoa > Chordata > Aves > Psittaciformes > Psittacidae > Coracopsis > Coracopsis vasa. Next base: position 52,329 of record JANHGB010002519.1, on the reverse strand, counting down.
TTGTGTGGCAGGGGGTTGCCGTGCTGAAAGGAATGCCCACTATACCACCCCATCTCACTGCCTTCTTGCAGCTTCTCATTTCTCAATGTTCAAAGGTCAAACAAAAACCAAGTCATAAACAAAAGCTGAAGAAGGTAAAGTGAGCTATGTGGTGAAGAATGTATGTCGTCAATACTACATGAGATAAGCCAGCTGGTTGAAGAGCAGGAGATTGTCCCATTCAGCAGGCATGGCAACAGTTTGAGCAGCAGTAAACCTCATTGACACCACACAAAAACCTCAGCACGCAGCACCTGTCAGGTTTATTTCCATGCCAAAGGGTAGGAAAGTTAATCAGGGAGGAGGGGAACATTGCTTTTTAATCTCTGTGACGATATCTGCGTAAAGCCTTTGGAACATGCTTTGGTCTTCTGGAATACTCACCAAGTCCACGGCACGCAACAGTGTTTGTATTCAGTATTCAGCATGTGAAAACCAGGCAACCTGTTCAAAATAAATATTCGGTTTATGCTGTGAAACAGTGGGGTGTAATTTGAGGAAAACAGTTATATAAGTGCAGAACAGTGAGGAGAAGTTAAGAGCCTGTGGACAGAAGTATGTGACAATCAGAGCATGAAGGAAGTGGCATTTTTCTGATTAGCTTTGCTGTCAAAAAATAGTCTCTGAGACAAGTAGATGAATAATTTTATGTAAATATATGCTCATGTAGTGTTAGACTAATTTGAAGTTCTGCACCTGAATATGTGTATCTGCAATGAGTGCTGCCCTTTTTTTTGAGGCTGTCAGTTTGTCACATGCTGTAATTATACCTGTGTATGGGAAACAATTACAAGAACTGCACAAGTTATATTTTATAAGCATACATGAAATGTACACTTCATTACTTTCTACTTGTCGTTTTTCTCTCTCTACTCTGTGGAATGGGTTCTCCCAAAGGCTGTTAACTACAGTGATAGCTGTCATAAGGAAGCAGCAGTAGAATACTGTTCTCTGATTGCTCATCCAAACTTTAACCATTCACAGAGAGTTTCAGCCCTTCAGATGAATTTCAGCCTTCGAAGATTTATATGGGCAGCATCTAACTGTAGCTCTAATAAACACAGTTCTTTTATGACAATGATATCTAGTAAGGAAAAACAAAGGAATAGGACCTTTTGACCCTGCAGATTTGTTCTCTGAAGGAGCTGTAGTTCACTTTAATTTTCCAGTGACAAATACAGCCATCTTTCTCCTCAGTTAGCTCTAGGTAGTCCAGCATGTAAGAGTGAGCTAGATTAAATTTCACTGTATAGGTGGTTCCATTTCTTGCCCCTGCTGCTTATACTGAGGAACTGTTACAATTAAACAGAGATGTCTGCTAAAAAGCACTAATGATTTACTGTTTTGCATGGTTTAGACTTTGCTGGGAGAATAAGTAGCTCATTATTGTAATTATCCTTGCGCTGCACCCTACAGTTTCTTGCCACTATGTGCACTGTGTACTTAATTGAATACATATTATAGTTCTGTCTGTGGTGTAGAAAAGTGAGAAATTCTGCACTTTTTTTTTCTCCTCCAACTCTCCTTAGCCCACATCCCTGATAGTCATGTTGTGTGTTCTTTCTACTCCCAAAGCCTTCTGTGGATCAACCCAGCAAGTGCCAAAAACATCTTAGCTGTCCAAAATGCTAGCAGTAGCTGCCATTATCAAACGACATGACCTTATACATTTTGACACTGCTAAAACCTCTTGCTCTGGTTTATCCAAAGCAATGTGTTGTGGAAAAAATAGTTTCTGCTGTATTCAACTGTCATGAGCTGTAACAATTAATGCTGCACAGATATCTGAACTTGGCTTTGCAGGCACTTTGCTGCTGCTTCATCTTCTTTAAAAGAAGCAGGGCAAGGCATACTGCAGCTCATATGTGATGCTGTCGATAAATTGCCTGTGAAATATTGAAAGCAGAAGATTAATGTTATGGTTTCCATCATATGTTTTGGGCTTGTATGTATTGAAACAACTTGTCAGTGATCTAAAACTAATCTAAGAAACATGAAGTAATTGTTTCTTTTCCTTTCTAAACCCTTATAGTAGTTCAGAGTCTGAGATGGAGGAGGAAGATGAGGAGGAAGATGATGAACTACTGCTGCCTCAGCAACCCCCTTCAGACTTGGGTGGTGTGCCATGGAAAGAGGCTGTGCGTATCCACGCCCTCTTGAAGGGAAAGAGTGAAGAAGAGATTGAGGCTGAGGAAAATCATGAGATTGAGGACAAAGAAGATGATGAGGAGGAGGAAGATGAAGAGGAGGAAGATGAGGAGTCAAGCGAAGGTTAGGCTCATTGATTTGTCCTTCCGTCCTTTTTGCTAGATGGCAGGGAAAACTGAGTTGAGTATTTGCTATGCAGAATGAGAGAGATTTTGCCTTAGAAAACTTTTCTTCTTCTTTCACTTCTTTATTGCTTTGATTTCTGAGGGAGTTAGTGTCAATGAAAACTTTAGGTGGATCATTCTGGATACAGAAGATCTTTGCCCACAGGGCAGTTGCAGCACTAGTACCAACACAATATGCTTCCCACACACGATGCCAACATGTGCAATTCACAGCTTTGTGACACTATTGTTTTATTGTTGTTTTTTGTTATTATTGGGAATTGGTTTTGAATGTGCCCTTTGTTCTTTGGCAGCAGGAGCTGGAAGCATTGTGGAAGCAGTGTTTTCAGTCTTGCAGAGTGCCTCACTAACGGCTAGTGACACTGTAACTGTCATCAGGGCATCCCAGAAGAAGCTGCTTGTAGCTCTCCTTAGTTACCAAGACAGTCTTGAAAATCAGGGAATTCAGGTGGTTCCTATTTAGCTCACAGGGATTTCTGTGGAAAAATCTTAGGGAAAGACTCCTTCTTCTGTGTTTGTCTCAGTCATCAAAATGCAAAGTTCGTGCTAAGAATAGACATGTTTCCAGTGTTTCACCACCATGCCAAATTTCTCGCTGATCTTGTCTTTGTACTCACGTTTCCTTTTTGTCAAGACCATTAGACTCCAAAGAGCTTCTTTGTAAAGGTCTTTGGCCGCCTAATGCAAGCAGAGGTCCAGTTTTTCTGTCTTAGCAGCAGTTTTGTTGATGAGCTCAGCAGGCTGCTTGGCTACTTTTTCAACATAGGATCTGTATCTCCATAACTGAAGTCTGTGGAAGTGAAGACTGCTTTTTAAGTATGGTAACGTGCATGTTGTGTGTTTAGTCTGCTAAACCATGGTGTTCTTGGACATTGTTTCATTCAAGCGGTTTTCCTGTCAGACACATTGAATACAGCGGGAGTATGGGAAGCGGCTGGGTTTCCAGACTGTGTCTCTGTCTGATTCTGTCCTTTCTCTCTTTCTTTCTCTCCATCGCTTGTGTGTGTACATGCGTGTCTGGTGTTATATATGGATGTGTGGTTCCCTCTGCTGTAGAGGGGGAGTATTGCCCTTGGGAGAGCGAGCTGCAGCAAGGCCTCTGGCTTCAACGTCTTTCAAATGAAGAGGACACGGGTACATTTAAAGGTACCCGTATACCATCTCCACTTCCATTTCCCCAGAGGAGGGGGAAATGTTTTACAGAGCAGGTCCCACATGAGGAGTTTGTGGTTTATTTAATTGCTTTACCAGCTCCCTAAAAACTGGTTCTGTAGCTGTTGTCATCTTCATCTCCTGGACAAAGTGAAATATATCAGGTCTGACACTGCCACTGGTTTTAGGAAAAAGATAAAGCTGCCAAGTACCTCAGGATATCTAGAAAGCCTGGACGTTCTGCTGCTGTAATGTGCATGAACAGTGACCCCCACATCTTTGAGAGTTTCAGATTTGTTCCATACACACAGGCTAATTGTACCCATGCAATAAGTCAGACACATGGACACATCAGAAGCACTGCCTTTGTATTGCCTGTGTCAGCAAACTTGCTTTTTTGTTGTTGTCCTTTGTTGAATGTGTGTCTCTGGGGGAAGTCTGGTGGGGGAAGCTGCTCAAGCTGTGGTGATCCCTCAAGATTTTTCAAGCAGTCATGTAATGGGCACAAAATGAACCTGACGTTCCAGTCTAACGGGTTGTGTTAGTTTCTGTGATGTATTCTCTTGCACTTTATTTTTCATGGTTGTTTATTTTGAAGCACTTGGTCCTAATAGTTTGTTAATCCCTTATTCCCTCAATGTGGTTCATTAGAACCAGGATGCATGAGTGGAAAACCCAAGTGCCTTCCTGAAGGTAAGAGGGCATATGCAGTTCTCAGACTGCATATTTCGCAGCTTATGTTTGTAACAACTATAGCTTAGCTTCTGACCTTTTTTTTTTTAATTAAGAAAAAAAAAAGGAAGAGGTTTTACAATTTTTACCTATTTAACTTTTCTGATGGTAAGAATGAGAAGTATCAGTAAGATGGCTAAAGAGCATAACTGAAGTTCCCCTTAGGGGAAAGCTACCTTTCAATATAAGTGCAATTAATGTCCAGCTTCCTGCAGAGCTTAGCAGGAATCCTTTAGAGGGAAGGCCATGCCAGGTGTCATTTGAGATTCTCAAGCGTTTAGACCTCAAGGAAACAGATTTGCCTGTCAGCCAAGCAACAGTCCTTCCTGGCTGCCTGTGCTGCTATTTATTTACTGGAAAAGGTGAGAAGGACACATATCCTAATCAGGACAGCCTCACGCCTCTGTCCAGAGACTTGTGGAGTAACTGAAGGTGTGTGCATTATGCTGGTCTAAATCCTAGAGAAATCCATTTTAAAACATACAGATCATGTGGGACCTGCTCTTTCCAAGCCTTGCTGAGGACTATATACTTCTCAGCCTTTGCCGGCAAATCTAAACCCTTTAACAAAAACTTTTGTGTGACGATGCAGATGCTAACTCTACTCATCTTGGGGCCTGCATGCAAGTGCTTTGGTACAGAGTGAGAAAAGCCCAAGTTCCTGTTCTGTAGGATGTCCAGTAGCTCTGGTACGCCATGTGTTTGTGCTAATTGATAAGAGAAATCTCTGATGAAGTCACAGAGACACAAAATTGCTAAATACTTGGCTAAATTGTGAATCCCGCTCTGCATTTGAGTTTGTGCGTCTGGACCCTTTTTCCCTTGATTAACCGGCTGGTAATTCTGTCCTTCCTGCAGTTCCTTCTGCCTGTTTCTTCTGCAGTTTTAATGCCAAATCTCACACATAGTTATTCCTGAAATGGAAGTCCCAAACACCGTGTCATGTCTGAGGAACATGGCTGGGAGAGAGGAACTTCGTTAAAACAAGACAGCAGGAAATAAGTGTGACCTCTAAATGCTGCTAATGGTTCTTGTTCCCTTCAAAACTAGTGCACCATCTGAAAATCTAACTGCTTTTGAGGTTCTTAACTGCTGAAACAGGGTTTTGCCCTACTCAGTGGTAATCCAGCTGTTGTGAAAATTGACTTCCTACTTTATAAAGTAAGTGGGCATTTTCCTTTCCTTTCAGGATAAGTCATTTGCTTTTGAAGACCACTCCTACAGATGTTGAACAACTGTTCCCTGTAGAATGAGGGCATTCTGAGCAGTTGAACAAGTTGCTTATCGGTTGCTTTAGGTGCCCATTTTCCTTTTAACACACCATACGTAGCCGAGCCTTGTGTACGCACATAATTGAGGAGTAATGCAATTTCTTTTAAACAAATTAATCTGTGTAACAGGAATTCTCTTCTGGGGAATTGGGGGCGCTGCTCAGTCCTACTGAAAATGCTGTTAACTCTTCAGAAAAGAAATTTACCCCTGAACAAGTCAGTACAAAAGGGCAGGAGTAAACAGTGTTTTAATTGCTAAAGTGTATGCCCTTGTCTGTATATGCATATACACACAGAAGTGAAACTCTGAGATCCATCATGTAATTGAATTCACAAAGGAATACACACCCAGCATACAAAGGAGTGCTTAATTTTATAGTAGGGGATGAGAGACCTTTCATTTTGGTGCATCAAACTACAATGCAGATTGTCACTGTCCTGTAACAGCAAGATGGTTTTGGCAATAATCATAATGAACAGGCTGAAGGAGCTGGAAATTTGATAAATTGGTATTTACATACCACATACTGTTGGACACCCAGAGAATGTCTTTAATTTCAGCGAAGCTGCTTGCAATAGAGAGGATCTACAATGATGTTTTTAGTAGCATCTCTCCGCCTTTGGAATGGCATTATTCAGCTTTGATGGGAAGTATGAGGAGCGCTGCACTGGTGTATGCGTGCACACACGATGCTGAGCTTTTTTTCTGTCTATCTCGCAAACTGATCTTAGTCAGTAATATTTTCTCTTCTTCTTTTCTTATTTCCTTTCCTCTGATGTGTTACCTTTCCTTTCCACTATTCTCCCACCTTTTCCTCCCTGTCCTTCACGCACCCTGCCTACAACCTGGTATGCCATGCCCTCCTCACGCTAGCTGGAAACCTTAGACTGGAGCAGATTGTAAATCCGGTTGATCCTCTGGAGATCCTGGCAGATGTGCACTGGACACACATCCGTGAAAAAGAGGAGGAGGAAAAAATGGTCCCAACCTCAAAGTCCTCCACCTCCAGAGGTAATCTCCCCCAAGCCCCACACCACTGATTCCTGGATCACGGTTGCAGCTGTTTAACTCTGTTGCTTCTGCACCCTTCAAGAGCAGTGTACTTCAGCAGGGGCAGCAGTGATTGAAAGGAACTACTTCCAAATTACACTGAAATTACACTTGGTTGAAAGGAACTACTTCCAAATTACATTGAAATTACACTTGGTTAAATGTTTTGCTTTTCAGGTCAATGTCTGCTTAAAGTGACTGCTTTCTCAGCTCCTTGGTGGTGTGACTTCTTCTGACCCATTGTCTGTTTTGACTCCATAGCATTTTTCATCACTACACATGATTTGATAGTGCTGGCAATTAGCCCTCAGTTACTGGCTTTAGGGATAGCTGTGGGTTTTGTGGCAGTGAGGGCTCTGTGCTTCTTTAAGGAAAGCTGAAGGACTATGTTGTGTGGCTACTACAGCAAAGATTGAACAGGGTCAGGTTCTCTACTGAGCATAATTCTCTGCTGCTGCTTTTCAGAGTGTAACTGTATCTATTATTAGCAGGGAATGATGGGATTCAACGAGCTTGCAAATGTGATCAGTGGTGGTTTTGACTCCCTGTGTTTAAGATATGACAGTATATCTGTTTTCTGAAGTGAGGTGTGACCCGTCTGAGTTGCTAGTTACTTTATGGAAAACTTTGGAAGGGGAAAATGCCGGTAGTGTAGTTCTCTTATAAGCACCTTCCAGCAGTCCCTGCTGAACTTATTCTAGACTGTATTACAGTGTGTCTTAAGGTAAGTATGTGTCCTTAGTTGCCTTGTGGGGTTAAACCATGACGTTGTCATAGGTGCTTTACCTGAGCAGAAGCCTAGACTTAACCATGCAGTTGGTGAATAGTGGTCTTCTCTCAGTCTGTAACCATTGTGCCAGAATTGCAGAGGCAGTAAGTATGCTGTGAGAAGCATACTTTTACAGCAAACGTGAAATAAAGTTAAATGACTGATCTCTATTAAAAAAGCCTAGAGCTTTACCTCGTGTTGCCTGGTCATATTCTGTTCCAGATAAGTATCTTTTCCTCATAGTTCTAGATGTTTGGCTTGGTCTTTTAACCCTGATCCAACTTGTTACAGATCAGTTTGTCTATGCTTATAATTGCAGTTTGTAGAACGCACTGGGATTTTCCTGTGTGAAATCTGCTCCGTACAAACAAGAGATGGATGTTTACTTCCTATTACAGCCACAAAACAGGCGAAGTTCAACTGTCTGTAGCATTCAGTATTCTAGAGCAGTTGCTTAATGTTTCTTAAGCTTGATACAGTTAAGGTTACTTTAGCTTCTGCTTGAGGGTCTGTATCACTAGTGTCTAATTTTTTCTTTCCATTTGTATTTTCTAATTACTACTTTTCCATAGTGTATTGGTGCAGCAGCCAGAAAAATATGATCCTTCCAAAATAGATTTTGTGGTCTTTCCAACTTCTTTTGGGAGGGAAGGCAGTATTTCCTTGCCTTTCCCTAAAACTGGGGCAAACTGGGACAATCCTGATTGATTGATTAGCTGCTTCAGTTACTTTGTCATACAACAGTACAGGTGTATGCAGGTGTAGCAGCAGTTTGGTTTTTCAAAGGCCTGTCACTTTATGCCCCATATCCATGTACTCTTGGATATACTGTAAGTTTTCAACCTGAATTTAATAGACAAATTTGTTCCTGGATGAGCTGTATTTTGTGATACAAGATGTTTGGAGAGACCTTCTACAGCAGTGGCGATGGGGTTTGTTGTGAAAGCCTGGGATAGTGTGACAATACTCTCATTCTGCTCTGGGTGCTCTTCTTTACCTGCTGGCATTCGCACCTGGGAGCAGAGATTCTGGGATGCCTGTTAGGACTGCCCCCTCTTGTTGCTCAGCTCTTTTGTCTCTTAGTTTCCCTCCTCTGCAGAGTTTCGAGTGGAGTACAGCTGTGCAGCAACCTGTCTCACTTTGCCACCTCTATTTCCTCTAACGTTACAGCTCCTAGAAAAAGAGTAGGTCTCTGAGTGTCTTCTCTTCATTTAATTCCCAAGCCTGGAATCTGTTGGTTTAACATCTCATAGGTTTTATTCTTGTGTTTGCTACTGAAGTTTCCCTCTGTCACTCTTCTGTTTTAGACACTTACTGATGGTCTAATTTTGATTTCTTACAATTTATTGTTTTTTAAATTCAGCATCCGACCTTCCCTCCGTACGCCATGAGGCGGTACAGGCGTGGCTGGAGACGGTCCCTGGAGGTAGTTTGGTGATGTTCTATGTATTCCCATGCACAATAACCCTGCCCGTCTCTTCTCCATGCCTTCAGCAGCTGAGCTGGTACTTTAACCCTGGAACTTACGGCCCTGTCGCTACTGCATGACTGGACGTGGAGGGAGGGAGGAAGGGGGAGTGTGCATGCACGCCTTGCTCAGGTAGTCCATTCTTGCATGAACTCAACCATGTAACCCTCCTGAAGGCAGGCCAGACAGAGAGGTTATCTTGGGAGTAATCATGTAGAAGGAAGAATCTAGTTGAGTACTTCGATTTGCTTCGTAAACTGGAGACTGGACCGTTTATTCTTTCCCTAGCTCCTTGACTAAAAGAACGTGGGGCTTTCTTGCAGTTGAATGATTGACAGAGAACACTTAAAGCAATTGCAGTTCTCTAGCAACTGCAAACTGTAGTTACCTGGTGAAGTAAACAGGAAAAAAGCATAACGTTGAAACTGGGATCTTTGGGATGGCTGTTGTGTCTCCTTTGACTTGGGGTTCACATTATTTAGGAAAGCCTTAGGAAAGTTGGAGGATGGTAAAGCTCAGCTGCCTTTTTTATGTGGTCCTCTAAGCTCTATTATAAAACCAATGAGCATGAAGGTTCTGGGATTAGAGTAAGGATGTAAATTTGTGTAAAGCGGTGAAGGCGTTAAAACCAGTGGAACAGCAGTAGGTTATGGCTGGGTAGTTGATCTACAGCTGAGTTGCTTTGGTACATCAGAATAGCTAGCTTGCATATAGACCTTTGCTTCTGCTGCTGCTTTGCAAAGGCAGCAGTGTTTACAAGATGTCTGCACATGATGCAGTCTGCTCACAGCTGCTAGCTGATATGAACCAAGTGCTGATCTGAGTTTCTGGCTGCCATAGTGTGTAGCTTCTGAGTTATGGTGTGACAGCTTTTGGCCTCTTGCTCCTTTTCCTCACTGCATATACGTATATGCGCAGTATATGTATAGTATAATGAGCCACCTGCAAACTCTCCATGTCCCTCAATGGGATCCACCCTTGCACCAAGTTGTTATTTATCTATGCCTCTGTAATCATCTGTGAAGTTTTGTGTACCAACCTATTCAAGAACTGACTTTCTCCCCTCTCTCCAACATTTCCTTGTATGTGTCATGTCAGTTCATGGTTTCTGGATCTAAAGGCACACATATGCATAGTGGTATCAGATATTCCTAACATCAGAGTTATATTTTTGCAAGTGCTCACATTTGCTGCTACCATAAAACCATCCCATGACATTATTCTTTCAAAAATAACATAAGCTACTGTATACCTAAGCAACAATCAGACTGGAGCACTGGTTTTGTTCAGTAGATTTGTAAATGCCCTTCTGGGCAGTCCAGCCTTTGCCGTATGATTCACTCTCCTATGCTCCACATCCATAACATTCTGGATTTTAGGAGTCTCTGATGTAAGGGAATAGGCCAGTGCTTTATCACACGTAAGAGTAGCTGCCTTTTCACAGTAGTTGACAAAATAAACTACAAGGGGAAAAGCATGGAAAAGATAAATTCTCTGGTTGAAGGAAGAAGACAAACTAGCCACTGAAGGCTGTGTTTTGAAATAAACAGAAACCTGTATTAGAGGAGAGGCTGGAAGACCTCAGTTTTAGGGAGGGTTGGTTTGTTTTCAAGATTCCCTTAATTAGCAATACTAAGCATATAAATGGTTCCAACCATTTCACATTGTCACTAGTAAACAAAAAAGATCAGGGCCTCTTCCTTGATGCAGCAAAAAGCTGGTGCAGCATGAATCGCTCCCATATGCCTACAGAATCGGGAGGCTGCATCTGGACTGCCTGTTGGAAACAGCCTCTCACCCTACCATGGGAGCTAACTGCCAGGAGCCATGCAAGGAGTCCTCCTAAAGATGATAGCATGACACTGTATGCATTCAGGTCTAGAGATTTGCACCGCTTAGTTTACTCATATAGGTGCAACAAAGAAGGTTATAAATCTATCTGTTGTCATTGTTACAGGACCATACCCTATGTGCATAATTAGCAAACATGGTGTCTAATAATACATGCTGACTGTGTATGCATTTGCAGTAGGATATACAACAGAGTTAAATGTCTGCATGTTGTTGAACACGAATTGATGCTAACTCACTGCACAATCTAGAAATGTAGTTGACTGACTCTGCTATGCAAAAAACCCCAACCCCTGGAAGTGCTCACTTTTTTGTATGTTTAAATTGTTTTATGAAACTGCTTAACAAAAAAAAGTTAAGCAGAATCATCCATAGCAGGAGATGGGACAAGGTGTCATAAGGTTTATGGTTTTTAAAAAGTATCATTTAATAATGAAATTCACACCCCACAGTCTTCTCTCTCCTCTCGTGATTGAATCCTGTCACAAGTAGCAATGTCAGATGCCCTTTTCAGAGTTATAAACTCAAGAATCTTTTCTTGACTCAGCAAATCAAATTCTGATCTGTAACTGAAAGTTTGAATATATCTTTTTATTCACTTTAAATATCTCAGCTTACATCCTAGTTACTTGTACAGCATAACAAGTGTCTCAGACCCTGCACAGAGTTAAACAGTTTCCAAGTGTAATAATGATCTATCACAGAGGTAGACTCTATCTCTGACTTACACCCTCAAAAGCCTGTTTCAATTTTAAGATGAACAGTTGTGGTACGTTGTGAGATTCCAATTTTCACCCAATACACGTATGCTATAAAGTGATGGTGACTGTTCTGCTGTGGTAAAGAAAATAATAATCTTCCTGGAAGAACAGTAAATTTCATTCTGGTTTGATGTCCCCCCAGTCTCCTTCTTGTTTAATTTTGCACAAGGCTTGTTGCTCAGAAAAGCCCTGGCTGCTTTAAGTGCAAATGCCTTGGAGGCTCCCCAGGGGAGGGCATTCCTTGATTTGTTGGAGTCTGGAAGTGTCATTTCACCATAGATGTCTTTCCAGGTGACACATTTCAGGATTGTTTTGGCAGCAGTTAATGAATATCTCCACTATAAAGTGTTGGTGCAGTTCAATGTAGAACCTTTTCACTGTATAGTGTCTTTTTTTCTCCTTTTTTCCTCAATATTTGAATATATTCTAGCTCCGTGTGAGGATGATGTGGAGGATGAGCTGGGCACAGAGCCTGCAGACACGGAAGGGCAGGCAGGTGAAGAGGGAGACACGGGTGCAGAGCTGGATGACGGTAGGGTGCCACTGTGCATCGTTTAAACCTGTTGTGTGAACAGAATTTTATTGGCAGCAGATACTTTGTATGAGGGTATTTGTGATCATACTTTGTATGATCTTTTGTCAAACCTGATCTTATTTTCAGTGATGTAGGGGGGTTGTTTCAAATAGTCAAGAGGGAGCCAGGAGTGAAAGACAAAAAGACAAAAAGAAACAGAAGAACCTCGATGCTGTGGGTTTTAGAACTAATTTCTTGTGTCCTCTCACCATCTGCTAACTAGAAGGCTTGCTTTGTATCCATATTCAGTACTAATCCTGCTGAATAACAGAAACAGAAGTAAATTTGTGAAAAGCCCACAATGTTACGTAGAAAGTCTTCCCTTGCTAGTGTAAAATGATCTGCATATGCCAGGAAACATGGAAAATTTTCCAGAAAACCGTTAAGGTATGACTTCAATTACTAATTTAGTTATTTATACTAATAGTCCATCATTTACTGCTTAAATGACTCTTATTAGCACACAAAAAAGGGATTGAAACATTTCAGGTTCTGGAAGTGATTAGCACCATGTGAACAAGAGGAAAGGATTATGAAAGACTTTTAGGTAATAAAGAGACGTCCTGATGGACTTATATCCAATATTTCTTGGGTTTTTTCTCCCTTTTTTCACCCATGATCAGATGACATCCCATCTGATGCAGAAGCAGAGTTTCGCTTACATCAAGGTGGCACAGAAGAGCCAGAACTAAAAGTCTCTGAAGATGAAGAAGATGAAGAAGAAGCAGAAGGTGCTTCTTGCAGTGTGACAGAAGGTAGTAGCTTTCCCATCAGTGTTTGAATGATTCTAGTTGCATTTGAGGTAGTCTATACATTTATTAGATTTAAGAGAACACAGTCTCTTGGATTTGCGCCATCTCGCTACTCTCAGTGGCAAGGCATGTGCTTACATTAACATTTTGAGAAGAATGTTCTGAATCCGTTAACTGCAACTTCTTAAAGTGTGAGAAAACATCCAACTGCTTTTCCTGATTGAAGTTTTTATGTTCAAAAGCTTGTGCCACTTTTGATGTTTAATTTTTTTGTCTATGTTCCAGATGTCCAATCTAGAGCTTATAAAGAGCTGAGAAATATTTCACTGCTTGCTGTGTGTAACACTGAAAAAAAATAATATTAGCGGTCTCACGTGTGTTTGGAAACATTTTTGCTTTCCCTAGATCCATGCAAACCATCCATCCCTATCCAGTCACCTAGTGAAACTGTTCTTCCTCTGTCTCCAGTTGAAAGTCCCAAAGCAAAACAAGCAGAGGTAAGAAAGGGAATCTGTGGAGTTTTCTGCTTACTATCTGTAGTTCAGTAGAAGAGTTTGTTGGATAAACTAATGAGGGCTAACAGCATTGTGCTTTCCTCCTTTCCTGTCTCTATAGTTTATGTTGATCATCTTGAAATCTGACTTCATGTAGACTTAAAAAAATAATGATGTACTATCTTCAGTGTGTAGAGGCTCTGTCAGAGTCACGCAAGTTCCCATCACAAAGCCCTAGAAAGAATTCTGCAGGATATTTTCATTTCAGTATGCACTTAACAAGAGATAGATAAGATGAACGAGGGGAGCCATAAGCAAAGTGTTTCCGGTTTGTCCTTGTTTGGCTATCTTTTCTGTACCAAAAGCAGATTCTGTATAGTTGCAATTCAATATTATATTTGTATTACTTAGTAGTAGTTAAAAGCAATAACTACTACTTTCTTCCAGAGTAACAACATAGTTCAGCTCAGGGATGTGAGACATGTCAGTGATGTACTGTCATGTTGTCAGCCCTGGAGTCCACATGCAAATGTACTGTGGTGTTTCTAGCTACTGGTGTTTAAGATCAGGAAGTACATGACCCTTAAAATGTTCAAATTTTTCCCTCCCAAGAGTTTGTTTTTAAGGAATTACTGAAGGATTAGACTTTATCTTGGAGAGTTTTGTCATAAACCAGGTTACTTTTACAATGGACACATTATGGGATAAGCCAGGTTTGCTGACAGCAATCACTGACAACATTCACTCTCTGTTAAAATTAAGGGGTTGGATTTTTTGTTTTCTTTATTCAGCACTATCTAATGACTCTATTAGACGTAGTTATTTTTTATATCAGGACAGTGCCTAAATGCAGTACTCAAGACCTGGGTGTTTAATATGTGTCATATAAGTACACAGATAGGTAGGTTTATGCTGTAGTGCTCGTGTGTCTGGTACACCAAACTGTCTACACTCAAAAGCAAGCTGGTAGAAAAGATGCTGTTGGAAAGAATAAGATCCAAACTCAGTAAGAGGAGTCAGTGAATTGTACTATTGAGTAATATGGTAATCTAGATATAGGAGATGAAAACCAAGACTTGTCAGACCATTAAGGGGCAAGGGAATTACAGCTTAATTTACTCTTATCAGAGAAAGCACCTCTTGCTTTAAGAAAACATTACAGCAGATGCTAGCCAGAAGAAAGGGCTATATTGATGACAGCCAGAGAGACTTGCATCAAATCTGTCTGAGTTGAAGCACTACCACAATACGCAGAGTTGGAGATTCAAAGGGAGAGCAGGAAAAGATAAAAACAGAATTCTGGAATTTAAGTTACTGGTTGTAATCCAAAAATTAAATTTGCCTTGCTGACATCTACAGAGGCCGGTTTATACAACAGGGCAGCAAAACAAATGATACCTGATGAGAAATCCTAAGTGATGTTCCAGGTCTGCGCATGGGATTCTACATGTGGGGTTTTTCGTATTTTGATACTTGGATGGTTTCCTCATTGCTAACTTTGTTAAAAGAGGGGAAGAGGAAAAAAAAACAAATAAACAAAAGAAACCCCAGTATTCTGATGTGCCCACTGACCATATTTCTGGGTTTCACTTTTTGCAGGATGTAAAAGATACCCTGGCTGAAGTATCCCGTGCAATAAAATCTCCAGAGGCACGCTTCTTTCCTGAGCCTTTCCTTCTTGAAGGACCAAAGGATGAAATTCCCAAAGACAGGAAAGTTAGGAGCCCTTTGGTGCCACCATCACCAGTGTTATCTCAGCCAGTTGCATCACCAGAAGCCATTGCATCTACATCACTGGCAGAGTCTCAGCAAGCATCACCAACACTGGCTTCATCTGCAGCATCTGCTCAAATGCCTATCTGTTCCCAGCCTTTGCCTTCTGCTGAAACATCCATTCCATCCCCAGTGGAGCCTCCAGTATGCTTTCAACCTGTCCCAGCCTTAACGTCTACTCCTTTAGCCAAACTAGTCTTCAGGGGCCAGGATAGTGAGGTAGAAAAACTGGGGAGCCCTACTACTGCAGAAGAAGCCCTGAAACGGAGTAACCTTGTAGAAGAGTTCTGGATGAAGAGTGCTGAAATCCGGAGGAGCTTAGGGCTCACCCCAGTAGACAGAAACAAACGCTCAGAGGTGAACTTTAATGTATCTGCCCTTGAGACAACTCCTCTGAAGACTTTTAATAGCGAGAAGATTTCAGGGGATGAAAGGATCCATCCTGTAAAACCCCAGCCTGCTCCAAGAAGACAGGGATTGTCCAAGTTAGAAAATGAGCAGATTTCTCTTCTGACTCCAAAATCTCCATCAGAAAAAGAGCTAAGGAGTTCCAGTGAAGTAAGAGATGTATCCAGCAGTTCTGGACTTGGCCTTCAGGAGAGCTCATCTAACATGAGAACTATGGCTAGCCAGAGCTTCAACACTTCTGACTCTACTATGCTTACTCCTCCATCAAGTCCGCCACCACCACCTCCTCAGGGTGAAGAACCAGCCACTTTGCGTAGAAAGAGGCATCAAGCAGTCTGGCAGAACGAGGTTGAAGCCAGGTCACCTCCAACACCAGCATCAACACCTCCTGTTCCCCCACGCCATGAGCCGACCTCTGCTGCCAAAGAGCCAACCCAGGCCAAAAAAGACGATGTGCGAAAGTCTTTTGCAGAGAGTGTGGATGAGATTCCTTTTGCTGATGATGTAGAAGACACATATGATGACAGGACGGAGGACTCGAGCCTTCATGAGAAGTTCTTTACACCTCCTACCAGTAGGCCAAGGCCAGAGAAACCACGCCTTTTGCCTTTGGTCAAAGAAAATGGTGGCCCACCCTCAATGGAAGGAGGGGTTAACCAGAAGAAGCGAGTGTTGCCTGAGATTTCTATGGAGGCCAAGGAGCTTGCTGAAGAAAGAATGAGAGCCAGAGAGAAGTCTGTCAAGAGCCAAGCACTGCGGGATGCCATGGCTAAACAGTTGTGTAAGATGAAAGATATGGAGATGGCTGCAGCTGCTGCTGCTGGGACCACAAGGGCAAGAAAGACATCTTCTATGCCCTTGAAGACCAAAGAGTTGTTTTATGACTCTCCAAAGCATCTGGCTTTGAAAATAGCAGAGGGATCAACACGAAAGCATGATGGTGCTAGTGAGAAGTTCTCCACTCCTGCTGCTGATACAGCTGGACCTGAAGGGTCTGTCACCTCTTCAGAAGGCTCTAGTGGAAAGAGTAAAAAAAGAACTTCTCTTTTCTCCCCTCGTAAGAACAAAAAGGAGAAGAAATCCAAAAATGACAGCAGGCTTTCTGACAAGTCTAGTGGTGGAACGGAGGAAGCAGCAAAGCCTAGGTCGTTGTGGAAGTCTGTTTTCTCTGGGTATAAGAAAGACAAGAAGAAAAAGACTGATGACAAATCCTGCCCAAGTACTCCCTCAAGTAGTGCCACTGTGGATTCTGGCAAACACAAAGCTTCTCCACTGATTATAGCTGCAGGTATAATAGATCTATGCCTCCGCACTGTGTACTTTTCCTACAGCTAGGTATCCTTGACAGTACCTTTGGCTTACTTTGTCATTGAGCTGCTGTGCTGAATGACACTGCTTCTCAGTGGCAAATGGGCAGATCAGGAAAAGTGCTAGCGACTAGAATTGCATGTTTGCTTGTTGACAAAAGTAGTTGATAGGCTACTGAAAAAAAAATAGATTCTCAAATAAAAGCTTCACTCTTGATATATACAAGGCATATCTGTTTTCTGCCTTAGACTGGTTTGAGAAGTAAGCACTGTTTGTTGTAATCGGTTGTTTGTGACATTTCATCTCTATTTTAAATCTATTCATCATCTTTTCGTTGGGTGGTCTGTTCTTTCTTTCAACTTGGCTCCATGGATGCTGAAGACTGCAGAGATGCAGTTACTGCTGTATTCTCAGTGATCTGGCAACTGTCTGCTGATCTGTGAAGTGGGGATTCTGTGACCTCATGTAAATCTCTCACATGCTATCAGGTGCAGATGGAGATGTTTAATGGTAGCTTGTGATACAGTGAATAAGTTAGTCATAAATGTGATCAAAAGTGAGCATGTTAACATTTCTTTGGCCCTGTAGAAATAGGCAAAATGGTGCCAGCTGCTGTCATCCAAGTGCTCTGTATATTGTAAGAGCATTGATACAGTACAAGGAGAGAATCATGACCATCATTTTTAACAGCACTTGCAGAAAGTGATGCTTTCTTAAAATAAAGCTTCTAACTAATATTGATCATTTTGTGGATCAGTGCTTCTTTGATAGCTCTGCAGTCGCAGGCAAAGCACTGAGACCGCCATAAAAGGACTGAGTATTTCTGAAGCTCAGTCAGACAACTTGCAGCTGAGTTCTGAAATGTTTACAGAAAGAACAGTCACCAGTTCTCTAACTTCCCTTTTTCATTCCCGCCTTCTCAGATTTGCAGCTCCGTCAACACCTGAGTTTCTCAGAGGACTCTGACCTCTCCAGTGACGATGTTCTGGAGCGCTCCTCCCAGAAATCCAAGCGAGAGGTAGGCAGATGGGAAACACATTTGAGATGGATCTGGCATTGTGTAGATCAGAGGCTTAAAGATCCACATCAGAAACTTGGATGATTAATTTTGTTGGTTTTACTGGTTTTTCCATGGAACAGGCTTTTCTGTAAGTTGGCTGACTGTTCTGCCTACAATAAGTTGGTTTCACTTGGTTTCACAATTGCAAGCTACTCCCTGCTGTTGTTACATGAGCGATCTGTTGTCTCTCTATGACATTATTTTACAACAAATACTGCAAACAGAATAGTGTATTTTGTCCCTGTTGTGAGCATGCCCATGATCTGCAGAAAACACACATTTATTGTCAGAAGAATAGATTTCACTGGCTCTAATATTATGGCAAAAAGATAATAACGAGACAGTTCTCACTTTTTGTGAGGGTTGATTTTAGGATGTTGTTTACCAGCCTCTTTGAGAGCTTGAAGTGGTAGAATTCCAAGCAAACTAAAGACAGGAATGTATTTTTGCATACATCAAGAGCATAGTCAAGACAGATCATCAACTAAGAGATAAGCTATAGGCTGCAGTTCTTCAGCTTATGCAAGTTTTCTTATTTTTCCTGGGAGATGAGAATGTGTGCAGTCTGAATTGATACCTTCTCTTTTTGGAGAAAAGGTTGAGCTATCAGCTCTTTCTTCCATTTTGACCCTACTTTCTTTGAGGACTTGTGATCATTTAGTTTGGAAAAGACCTTTAAGATCGTAGAGTCCATTGCAGATTATTTCCACGTGTCTGTGTGTGTAGATAACACCTGTTAAGCTGAAACACGCCGTTGATCTTGGCCTGGTTTTGTCATTCCAGGGTGGTGTGGTGTTAACTCTGCTTTTTCTGAGAGCCATTTCTTGTTTCTGACCAACCTTCCTAGCTAGTGCTATAATGTCATATTGTAAGACTTATCAATGGCTTTCTAGCCAAAGTAGTTTCACTCTAAGTGAAACTCAAGAGAGCAGAGTAGAGGAAAATCACCTTCCCAAAGTGCCAAAGTTAGTTGCTTTTAAACTATTAATCTCAATTCCAGGATGGCACTGTTAGTGCAAAAGTAAGACAGACATATGAGGAACTGCTCAATCATTATTAACAGGGAAGAGCCCTTCTTCATTCCTGAGAGCTTCTAGGCTCTGCCAGACAGTGTTTGCAAGGTTTGGAGGAATAAGTAGGTATTTTA
Source organism: Coracopsis vasa (assembly GCA_026283785.1). NCBI lineage: Eukaryota > Metazoa > Chordata > Aves > Psittaciformes > Psittacidae > Coracopsis > Coracopsis vasa. The sequence goes on along the minus strand of JANHGB010002519.1, from coordinate 33,386 downwards.
TTGACTCCACAGAACACAAAGGCTCTTCTGGTACTGACAAATGAAAAATGTGTTCCCCCCCATCCTTTCCTGGTGGTACCTGCTTCACATGTTAAAAAATACTCTGGAAGAAGAGAACCTCTGGGATGGTAGTATCACAGGTGCAGTGGTCTGTGCCTCCTGTCTCAGGCCTGTCATCCCGTTGTGCACAAATCAGTCTCAAATGGCAGGTTCTAGTTGATACTTGGCTCAGATGGCAAAGGTATGGAAGTACTGCAAATATATATGTGATACAGGAAGTGCTTTCTATGTATATATAATGGAATGAGCTAGAATAACTAATGAATTTAAGGCTGGTGGAAGGAGTTAATGAAGTAGTACAAATTTGCTGTATTGATTTACCTCTTCTAATCTCTCTCTGTAGTTGATCTAGACCTGTTCTGAGAGGAAGATTATTTTGTTTTTATTTTACTCCCTTTCTTCTCTCCCCTTTCCATTCCTCCTTGCATGCACTCAAGGCATTTCATGAGAAATTCTGCATTTTCCAAGAGATGCAGAAGAATGAGGTACCTGTGGTTACCAGAGGACAGACACACAATACAGGGGTTCAGATAAAAGTTAAGAGTTAATGTTCTGCCTTACAAGGTCCTTCAGAAGGAAGCAGGGCTTCAGTGCGGTCCATACTTGTTTTCAGACTTCAGTATACCTTGACAATCACTTTTTTCTGTGCTGAGCTACTTTGATTTAAAATGGCTTTTGCATTGGAGGGGATAGAATTGGCAGATGCCTCAAGTGCTAATACTTAAAGTATCTCACCAGCTCTGTTAAGGGTATGGTGATGTCTCTCTTTCTCCCATTTGCTGTTGCTGAAGTTCCATTAACAGTTTCTTTGCTCAGCATCTGCCTACTTTCTAAAGAATAATTTTAAGAGTTAATTTATGTTGAGAACTCCTCTTACCTCGTTTTATTGCATCCTGTCCAAGGATGTAAACATACATGCAAACACTGGAATGCCTTGCTGTCAAAAGAAATGTAACTGAACTTTGAGACTGGCAAAACCGGGTTTGTACTGGTGGGACGCGAGGGTTATATTTGGGCTATTATGAACTGCCTGCTACTTATATGGATAAGGATTTCTTCCTGTGTGCCACATAACTTTTATGTGAACCCCTTCTCTAAACTGAAATTCTGCTTGTGTTGCTTTTTTGGTAACTGTATTGAGCTTGCTTCCCAGAAAATGCGCTCTGTTTAGCCTGCTCTTTGTGATCAGCGGTGAATTAATTCAGTGTTGTTTAATGTTGTGTCTTTCAAGAGAAGCATCTTGTAAAGAATTCCTAGTGTAAATGCCCTGTGGGTCTTGTGTTTATAGGTGTTTGTCGTTGTGTGTGTGTGGTGTTGTTCCTGTCCAATTGTGGTACTGTGACCAGACGTGTTTTACTGCCGCAGGTAGCTTGCTTTTACTGAGGTTTGCATACATGCTGAAGTTGCTCTATGGCTTTTTATTTGTCAGTGGTTTCAGTTAATTGAATGTAAAAATGCAAAATGCTGTCTGTTTACCCAGAATGGCACAATGCCCCCGTACTTAATGATACAAGGGAAGTTTACCTTCCTCGTAAATGCTAAGTAGTTGACTTAAGGTATTACAGGGTAGTGTAGAATGTCCTTGGATAGAGAAGCTAGTGATTTATCATCTGTCCTGGGTGCGGCTGTGTGGTTCTGGGTTGCCGGCTGGGCTTAAACCATGACATCATCCTTTTCTCGTCCTTCTCATAAGTGTAGCTCCAGAGCTCTTTTTAGACAGGGAGATTCCGTTTCTGTAGGGCGCATAAGTCACTCTGAGCCCATCTGGTGTTTATCCTGTCACAAAGCAGTGAGGAAGATTAATGATGTTAGCTAAATGCAAGTGATCATTTCTATGAAGAAGAGATAATTTAAAACTCTGATTTAAACACAACTCCTGGAAGAGGTTCTATGTGAGATTGTAAATGGAGAGTTGTGTAACAGAGTAATACATGGTTTGCTGAGCTGGTTCAAACCAAACGTGCCCCAGCATAAGCCATTAGTCCAAATCCAAAGCCAAAATTTTGTATGTGCACATACTTGGTAAGTGGACATTAAAAGTAGATAAAGGTAGATAAAGGGGTAGATAAAGGGCCAAATAATTCCCCTAGAAAAAGGTATTTTCTAGTTGATTGTATCTTCAGAGAGGCTGCCAAAGCTAATTGCCTTGAGGAAAGTGCTAGAAACTTGATTTTGCAGACAGAAGTTCCATTGTGCTTTATCAGTCTGGGTCATGTTCAGCATTTGCACAATTTTATGTTTCATTAAAAATCAGCTTTGTTTTATTACTGTGCATCTGTTTTCAATGTTGAACTGATTTTGCTTCATTTTGTACGTTTATTTTTGTTTCCCTTTACCATTCCCCCTTTAAAGTCGATCTATGTACCACACGCCTTGGCATTCAAGAGATCATATTCGTCAAAGGTAGTGTCTCCATTCCCACTAGTTGGCCATTGTTGCATTGCATGTCCCTATATTAACCCATTGAATCCATAGCTACCCATCACATGTGCACTAACATCACGAACATTGACTGTGCATGCATGAGATGTTAGCAGACATGGGCAGCAAATTCTCTGTAGAGGTTGTCTACCAAAATGCATTAAGCTCCGAATTAAGCTCTGTCTGTTTAGAATGCATGCCCTTGTCAGTGCACCAGTGTACAGAACGATGTGGATGATCTTTGAGCTTCAGAACAAATTAGGTTTTAAGGCAGTTGAATATGTATGCACATTCTTTTTTTAATACTTAAACTATGAGTTCAAGTGAACTATCACACTTTAATCAGCATCCTTCAAAATCATTGTGTTCATTGGAATCTTAGGGAAGGTCTGTATCCAGCTAAAATCAAGACAGAAGTTGCATTTCTGTTTCAGGAATGTTGTTGCTTTCTGAAATTCTTATTGTCCTGTCTTCACAGTCACAAAAGTATTACATGCAATCGGAAAGTCACAGCCTCTGTCACTTTGCCTTCTGATTTGGGTATCACTGTGGATTTTGTGTATTTAAAAAGAGGATAAAGTGTTAACTTTTTGGAGCTTTAACGATGGTGGTAGCTAACCACCTATCTGAGGGATTTTTAACAGAGCTGTAGTCCTACCTTAAACTCTGTTCACTAAGAACAATGAACCAGAGATAGACTGACCAATATGGCAGTACTGTAACTAGATAAAGCAAATTTCAGGGTGGTCTGTCTTAACATTTTGTCCTTAAAGTTGATTGTCCATGGAGAAGATCTCTTCCCAGAAGTAGGAGGCATCTCTTCACAGCTTACATGTGCTTAAAGCTTACATACATGTATGTGGGAAGAGAGCTCTTTTCTTCACTGTAGTGAAGAAACTTAATGCAGTTGTGAAGTTTCTTTGACACTCTTAAAAGTCTGAGAGGAAGCCTTCCTAGACTGCAATGCAACCAACTAGTATACCTGAAAAGATATTAAACCCCATTTCAGTAATGTTTAAAAAGACTTACTTATTTTTAAACTAGTTTCACTGAGAAAAAAGAGGAGGAGGAAATGCCTTTCTATTTCTATAAATAGAAGGCATAAATATAAATATAAGGCTATAGACATAGCCCTTCTTCTTTTGGATGGCTTCTGGTGTTGTAATATTCTAATTTTACTTTAAGGATTCTTTGGTCTGTTTTACAACAGCCAGTTTTGTGGGGGTGCTCTTGAGATGGGATTTCCCATCTCACACCAGAATGTCATTCTGCCTTCAAATGTCTTTTTGCCTTCTTGATTCATAGAAAAGTTGCACAAATTTACACAGGTAGTTCTTACCAGTTTTACCAGTATAACTTCCAACTGTGAATGTTATTGCTCCAGAATAAAATAGGGAGAGGGGAATACTGATCCAGCTACACTCATCTAAAATAATTTGTTAGCTTATACTGCTGTAACTGTTCACATAGACATGCCTTTACCCTCTTTTAAAATGAGATCAAGGTGACCCCTCTATATGGTACTCATTTATTTAACTAAATCCATTTGGCTAAATCTGTTGAGAAATTGAGTAAAAAATGATTTGAGCTTTAGGGAGATGTTTCATAGCAGTGGAAGTCAGAGGTGGGATATTATATAAAATCACAGCTTTGCAGTTGGCTTATATTCTTTTTCACTCCCAATTTGCCCCTGAAATTGTTGCTCACTGCACTGTGAACACCTTTGCCTACAGAAGCTTGACTTTTGACACAGCCATGGTAAAGACAGAACACCTCTCTTCTGAGATTTTGGAAGAGAAAATGGTCATCCCTCCCCCAGTACCTCTGACCATGCATATAAAATCTGCCTCTGGTTTTCCTTCCTTCAGAGAGCCTACACAGAAGAGGAACTGAATGCCAAGCTGACCCGGCGAGTACAGAAAGCTGCCCGTAGACAAGCCAAGCAAGAGGAGCTAAAGAGGTTACATAGAGCTCAGGTAGTGTCACAATCTTCTTGTAGTGGCAGACAGTTAACTGTATGTGAAGGCACCATGATCTTGACATTCCTCTGAGTGTGCCAGAAGAGGATCCAGAGACAGAACTTTCCTTTATTTCTGCATGAGCGTCCCTGCTCCTACTCCTTCTGTTAATGATGATATAATGTCACAGAGATGGGAAGAATGGCTGAAACCTGCCATGAAAGTTTTACAGTGAGAAAAATAATGACCATAATACCTTTCTAGCCGGAGAGGAGTGAAGTATCATGCACTGATGGAACAGTGGTAGTCAGATAATACCTGATGAAACTGCATCTACCACTGCTTTGCTAGATTATGCTGCTCCATGAAGTGTTACCAAATGAATCTTCAATTCATTCTCCAACAGAGAATCTTTTGGAAAACTGCTGGCATCATCTATTGGTGATGGAATTTGTTTAAAACTCAAGGACTCAGCTGACTGAATAGCACACTTCAGAGTTTAGGAATGTCTTTGGAGTTGTAGTAAAGGGACCGTGATGCTAGCTTTTGAAGCGGTTAGCTTTTAAAGCAGTGTATTGTTGAATACAACCACTTGTTTTTGAAAAGGCCAATTTGACTGAAGTCACATAGTGCTGGATGAGTGCTGCAGACAGAGCAGGAGAATTGCTGTTGCTGAGGTTCTGCTCCATTCTTCTCTGAACAGATCATCCAGCGGCAGCTTGAACAAGTGGAAGAGAAGCAGAGGCAACTCGAGGAGAGAGGGGTTGCTGTGGAGAAGGCCCTTCGGGGAGAAGCAGGTATCCATCAGAACTTAGTTTGCTTTTTAATGTTTTCTTTTCAAGTGCTTGTGCAGTAGTCCATAGCTGCTTGGATTTTAGAGGCAATTGGACCTTTATAGTCTAGAGATAAAGTCCAATGTGAATCCATTCTCCCTTTTCTACTATCTTTTTGAAGCCTTTTTTTTCCTATGCTTCTTTTAATTCTGGGACTTCCCTATAGGCAGAGACTTAGTTTGCTTGTCTTTGCCTGAGGATTATGAGGAAATTCTTCAACTATTAATAATGGCTGCCTGACTGTTTCTGCATATTGCTGGATATTACAGCTAGAAAATTGCAGGGGTTTCCGAGCTGCAATTCACATAAAGCTGTCACAGTAAGAAAACCCACTTTGTATGTTAAGGAAGTAACTGTGAAATTGTGTGTGCTTTCTCTGTTGTGTTGGATTATGAAGGTAGTGTCCTTACAAGGGACCATCACAGAACATCTTCCTCACTGCACAGCCCAGCACACTGGCTACTTCCGACAGAATTGTGCAGAGCAGAAATGCACACGTGTACTGAAAGGTATCCATGTGAAGCTGTTAAAGAAATGATATATATATTTGAAATTAAACGAGTATCATTTGATCTGGCAGGCATATGAGTGGAGGAGTACTTCATTCAGATAATGCTGATAGCAGTACAAAGATTTGGAAAAAAGAATCTTCAATTGCAAGGAGTCAGATATCCAACAGGCAAATGTAGTGTGCGTATATCTGGCAGGCCCAGGGTTATGTACCTGATTACAAGGGTCAGAGATGAGAAATGGTAGAAGTGGAATGGGTGTTTGGAAAATGTTTTAGCTTGTTGCTGCACTGAAGAGCCACCGCTATGCCTGTGAAGATGAAACTTGATTAAGCAGTGAAGGTTCACCAGAGGAAAAGTCTGGTTTGACTTCCCACCGATGACTACTCAGCCAGGATTAGGTATGTTTGATACTTCATAAGGGTGTGCCAAAGCAGCAGGACTGAGTGGTTGCCAAAGCAAATAGGTACTACAGGTATGGAGAACAATCTTGAGGACTTCAATGGTTTTGTAATCTGACTTTTTCATTTGTGGGTTCAAAAAAATAACCTTGTGCAAAACCTTTCTTTGCGGGGGTGCCTCCTTCCTCATGCTGTGTATTTCTGTGTGGAACCACTGTTCTCTGGCCTGCCAGTTACTGCACTTGCTATAACCACTTCTCTTGTCTCTCGTTCTTTTTCTTTCCATCTAGAAGTCTGTCTTGGTTACTCAGCTGCTTAAATGACTTTGAAATAAGACATGTCAGCAGAAGTGGGAAATCTTAGCAATTGAGAGAACATTCTTCATGATAGAATATCCTCTCATTGCAGAATGCCTAAAAAACATTCAGAGGGCAGAGTAAGAGTTGAACTGCTATTTTATATGGAAGACTGCAGAATTAAACCCTTGGATAACTAGTCTCTCACTCCCAGTTCTCTCAAAATGGCAGCAGTCTTAGATGAGCTTCTGTATTTGTGAATTTCCTAGAAGAATGATCAGATTGTGCATCGCTCTTTGTAAAGTGAATCTTTTTTCTTTGGGAAGCCTCTAGGGTATGCTTTGCTCTTGCAACATGTTTCTGTCAACAGATTAATACATTGTGGTTACGGAAGCTTAAGTCAGTCGTAAAGAATTCACTAGTCTCAACTCTTCCAGTTATTCAGGAGACTAACAACAAACATCTGGGAGAGGGGAGAAGGGAGAAGCATGTTCTAACCTGTGTTGAATGAAAGACAAGATTATAAATTCACTCCATAGTTCACCTCTCTAGCCACTCTTGCATGGACATTTTATGTATGTTGGCAATAAAATAACTGAATTTCTTCTTTTTAAAGTCTTCAGTGTCACATTCCACAACGACAATTAATTTCTGCCTCCAATAACCGTTAATTTTTCAGGAGGGCAGTATTATTTTCTTGCCATCTGCATTGCCTAAGACACTGACTGAACAGTGACCACTGCATTCAGCAAGTGCCGTTGTGTAAAGGTGTGAAGTCACACTCTTGCCTCTTATCAGTCCCTCCCCTAATGAAACCATGCAACAAAAAGTTTTACAAGGGAACAGCAGTTTATATAAAAAGAAAAAAAATCATCTTTTTTAATAAGCTTGTACAAGAGGAAGAAAATGGGGGAGGGTTGGAGTTGTGCCTCCTGTGCACATACTCTGTCCACATAAATAGGGAAGGATTACAATGCAGGATTTGAAGTCATGACCATCCCATAGACAGCAACCAGTATTAACTGTTCTAGGAGAACATGGGTTAATCAGCTTTCCTCTCTATAGGGAAAGAACAAATCACTCACTGACTCAGGCATTTAAATACAGAGTTTTAGTATTAGTGGTAGTTTTCTACTACTCGATACTTGAAAATCCTAACAGAAGCAGCAGAATTCTGTAATTTCTTAGGATTCTTTTCTATGATAGAAAAAGATAGACGAGACCATTTGAACTACTTCTCGATGTCACTTATCATCTTTTAGCATGCTGCCTCTTACTTATCTTTCCTATCTTGAAGAATTTCCAATTTTGCCTTTGTAGAGGTCTTCTACTAACTTTAATTCCTCAGATTTCTGACCTCTGGACCTCTTTGAATTTTTAGAAAAAGCATTTTTTAGTTGGACTGGTCAGAACAAAAACCAGTGGTATAGGGCAGAATTTGTTTACTTAGAATAATTTTTCTTCTGTTTTCCATCCATTTTGTGTCATCATAATATATTCTTGCCAAGTGACTTACACGGCTTCACAGTTATGCCCTGCTCTCTTCCTGAGAGGTTACACTTAATTTTAGATCCTAGCAGTAGGTACAGAAAGCTCCAGGAATTTCACTCATTATCTGATAGTTGTCAAGTTTGAATGTGTATATGTTGATACTACTTACTCAACTAGTCAGACTTGGAAACATTTTGGAGGTCATTGTCAACTTGAATTTTGATAAATAATTACACCTTGTCTGTCTACATTTCCTTTTTTAAATAGCTCAGCCTCAGGCAAGGTGCACTTCATCTTTCATTCTTGCAAAAGCTGAATGTTCAATCTACCGTATCGTATCTGATTCAGAAAATAATCTCACACCCTACAATGACTTAATTGCTTTAATCTGTTCTCTGTGATTGTCTTTGAAAATCTCAGACTCTGATAGTCACATTCATAGCGAGAATTGAATGATTTGGAATGTGAGCTCTATTTCAGGTGGCAAGTTTGTCATCTGCAGGTGATCTAAGCTTTTGTCATCCTTTATTTCCTTCCTCCCTCCCCTGCTTTCTTTTGCATCATGGTATTTCACTGCAAAAGTAGAGTAGGATAATGTCAGTGAAGAATTTCCCCATTTTTCTGCAATGTCCCAAGAGACACCCTGAATGGGATTGCTCTCAATTTTAACGGTACTTTGTATTATGGTGTATTCGCCTGTTTGGACATGCTGGTGGCTTTGATTTCCTGTGTGGTTTTTGTACTTTTTAAATTATTAACTTAAAAACATATTGAATTGGAAATTTCTGGAACCTCTTTTTGCTCCCTTATCCTCGTTTAGCATGAACTTGGAGCTGGGAAAATATCTCCTACTGTCAGATCAATACTGAAAAGTTTAAGAGCCATCTCTTTACATTGAGTGAATCATATGCAGTGAGAAACAGTGCTTCAGTGCTCCCATCTGTCTCTTCCCCAAAGAAACATTACACGGTGCTAGACTCATGGTATACCCATCTCTAGCAGCTATGGACATACGTGTCTCTGTTCCACACACTTCTATGCAGGTTTTCCTCTGGCATAGATATTGCATTACCAGGAAGACACCCACTTTCCTACACTGAGGCATTTGCCATTCATGTCAGTGCTTGGTCAGTGCCTTCCACCCGTGCGCTGTACACACACATCCTCCACTCAGTCGCCTCCAAGGAATCAACCTTTATACCTTTCCTGCAGCTGACCTAAGAAACTGCATTGTTTCCTTCTGACATATTGCTCAGCATGAAAGCAACAAGATTAGTTCTGCTTTTCTCAGCAAGAACAGGAAAGACATCAGTGTCAGGTACTGGTGGAGATGGAAATAGGTGAAAATGTCCCTTTGTAGACTTGATTTTTTTTATTTTCCCCCTTGGAAGTCCTTGCCTGCCTGCTGGGAATTTTCTCCTCATCTCAGTATATATGTTTGTGATACATCTGTGTTTGTGTGTACATATATGTATACATAAAGACACACATACAATTTTTATATACATACATATATGTGCCCAGGTGTATAGCTGCATGTTTCTTGTTTGCCTTTTCTTTGTTTCTCTCTCTTTTTCTCATGTATTGCTTTGATTGTGTGGGGCTAGGGTGGGGGTATCTGATTCAATAACTCTGTCTTCACCAATTCCTTATTGTAGACTATTGGGGAGAGTCTTATTACAGTGACCTCATCGACTTGCATCTGGGTGGTATGTATGGCTGAACCTCCTGCTGACACTAACCCTGCTGACACTCCTCCCCACCCCTCCCTTCACCTACTTCTCCCATCCTTGGCTCACAACCAAGAAGAAACAGCCCTTGCACATGACTGGCTATAGCAGAACCCCTTTTCCAGCTCAGCAAGAGGAGATCCTGGCATGCTCCACAAACCATGTGTAAGGTCTATTTTCCACAGTGCTTAATTCAAAATGTACTTAAGAGTTTTCACTCTAGGCACCTTCCCTGCTAGCAATGGAAGGCCACGCTGGCTTTTTGCTTCTCCTTCTCAAAGTTCAGCTGTACTACTGAAGCCTTCTTTAGCAAAATATTTTAGTGTGAAGGGGACAGCAGAACTGACCTGCTTCCAAGAGCTAACAGCACTGTAAAGGCAGTTTTTGGCATGCCATTGCCTCCCTATTGCCCTTGAGGCTCATTTGCTTCTTCCAAAAAAGCCAGAGTGTGTTGATGATCTAACAAAACCAAAATGCTCCTTCGAGAGACTCTGGAAACACTTGCAGATGACAGATACTTCTTCTTCCTTGTTTTGTCTTACTGTAAGGTTAGGAAAGAATCTACTGTTAAGATTTCCAGTCATTTTTTGCTGGAATCTGCTGTTAAAGTTTCCATTCATCCCAGTTTGCATCATTACACAGCTAATAATATTCTTGCTATGTTGTTGCTTTTTTTTAATGTCCCATTTAGTGCTAAACACATGTTAGTGTTTAGCTCTTTTTTTCCACTTACTGATTATAGTCTGGTCATCACTCTGTACCATGACACTGCATTTCCTTAATGTTACTTCCTGAATCCCTTAGTAGGTGGATAACTTTTGGGTTGCAAACAGCATTTGTTTAGCACTTGCCCATCTTGAAAATCAGAATTCCCTTTGCTAGTTTAATTGTCCTAAATCTGTTCTTATAAAATGGACACATCTGTCAGCAGATCGAACAGAAGGCAAACTCTGCTTGGTTGCCTTGTCATCTGAGGGTCTCATTTCCTTTGTCTTTCAGAATATAAAGTTCCTTGATCTAAGCTGTGTTTTTGTTGAGGGAGTGCATTACTGTCCAGCTCCACAGAGTGAAAGATCCACACGCTCTAGGCTGGATCCAAGACACGTCACTAGAAGTCTTCCCCTGATTTCACTGTGTTCTGCTTTTTATCCTTCAAACAATCTTGCTCAGGCTTTTAACTGTCTGGGTTTTTTTACTCCTCCAGGGGGAGACTGTCCCACATAGTATCTACCTGTAGCTGTCTGTTGGCAATGACTCCAGATTGTCCTGACACAATAGGCTTTTATTGAAGATCACCCACTTGAGCTAAGAATATCCACCTAAGTTCAAGCTTCAAAATGGAAGATTTTCCTCCTTAGTAGACCTAATTTGTCGCCCAGTTCCCTTGTGCTAATTTTGATGTGATAGTCTGCTGCTAGCCCTGTGCTTCATTCACTGTTCAGTTCCTCTGCCATCCTTTCCTGGGATATCTTCTGCATGAGGACTTTGAGACCCTCTTCCTAGTTATGTCCATTAGGGCTGGCCCACACTTATATGTGGATAGAGTAGGAGCTGTAAAAGGGTTGATGCTGAATTAAACTTAACAGACCCTTATCACCATT
>JANHGB010002519.1:0-21986 GCA_026283785.1 Coracopsis vasa | reverse complement strand
GGTTGATGCTGAATTACACTTAACAGACCCTTATCCCCATTTAATGCTATTTCCACTATGCCTCTCCCTCCTCCCGCTTCTCCTCCTAATGCTTCTTTAGAGACAGCTATCCCATCAAAATCACTAATAGAGGCTTTAAGGAAAGCAAAATAATATTTACTTAAAGGGACACTGTCACTCAAAGTATTGTATTGGAGAAAATCTTAATTGAAAATTGAAATTATTGCTAATCTTTTTTGCATGTTTGCCTTTTCCATTTCTCTGAGCTTGGACGGTCATCCCACAGTGGTCATTTTTGATCTTCTGTAACAGGCTGATTTTATTTATATGGTGACTCGGAGGCTTCCAACAGTCAGAGACAATGTTCGCGTTTATTTAGAAATGGTTGATATATTTTAAACTTATATCAAGTTTCTGCTCATCTCAAAAATACCTTTTCAAAATGAACTTGAAAACCCTGTATTGGGCAGTATCCCTTTAAATGCAATGAGCCCGTATAGCCTGCCTGGAGTAAGTTTGGTATTGTTTTGTTGCCTCTGTAATTTGCTTTATATTTCCTTTTGGGGCTGCCAGAACACTTTTGCCAGAAGGGATATGCACTGCTCTGAGAATACGTGTCACTATTCAGTGGCAGATTTAGAGCTCAGCTTCAAAATTAATGTGTCTGTGCAGGATGCTGTATCTGGTGGAGTGCCATTAAAGTCCCTGGAGCACCATGTGGCTGCATGGTCCTGCTGAGTGCTCTAAGCAGCTAGGATGACTGCACAGTTATGTTATTCTACTGGCAACTTGTGTCTCTGAGGCATGGGCATGATTCTAGAGTCATGCTGTCAGTAGAATGATAAGCAGAATGGCAAAAAAACTTTGAAAAGTTATCTGTAAGTTGGTGATAATTTTGGAATGATTTAAGCCATTTACTTATTCTGGATTTTCTTTACACTAATGAGAGTTGCGTTTCGTTCAGTTGTTACAGATTGCGCAACAACTTCTGCAAGGGAGTGGTAACTTCTGACATCCTTGGTCAAGTTCCAGTTTGCAGTATTGCACATGGCTATCTTAACTACCTCCGTTGCTCTGCTCAGATGCCATAATCCTCTCTTCCTGTTGTAAAATGTCACGTACCATTGCTGTAAAGCAGATGTTTCATTTCACACTACAGATGGTCACATTTCAATTCTGAGTAATTATTCCTGTGTGTATATCGGATATGCAGTTATGTTAAAAGAACATTGCAAAGGTTGCAAAGTCAACTGAAATTAAGATTTTGTATTAAGCTGATATAGCAACAGATTTATAACCTTTAGATCCTCTGCACGGAACTCTGCTTCATGTCTGTATGGGATAACTGGTAGCAATGTTAGGTTGTCATCCTCTATGTAGATCCTTATGGAGAGGAAATGGGACACGGTCAGTGAATTTCACAGGTGTTTGCTGGCAGCTGTGGAATAGTGAGACTTGAAAACACGGATTCTGAGCCAGACACTGGAAAGATGCAGTGGTCTGGTGGACATTTTGTCCTTTTTATTCCCTCTTTCCGGATAGTCCTTGCCCTAATCTGCCCTTTTCTATCCAAAGTTCCTTACCTCATTTCCATTTTCACTCCCAGTCCCAGTTTCTGCTTCTCAGGCATTTCATTTTAATCCTACATTTTTGACAAAGAAATCCTAGTATTTACCCTTCAGACCTGTTCCTCCCCACTAGTTGTTCCTAGTCTTTCACTGTTCCTGGTCTTTCCACTGACTCAGTCCCCACAGTCTCAACCCCTGCCTCTGGCCTTTTTCCAGAATGTTTGAGCTGTGCTCCCTCTTCTACCCAGCATTATTTGTCTGGAAAACTGTAGGTCATATCTTCTCCACAAATTTGCCACCTTCTTTCACCCCTTACCCTGTTTTCCCCTCCCCTCTCTCTCTTCTCCTTCAGTCATTTGCATTCTTAGTCTCCTTGCTTAGTTAATCCCAGCCTCAGTTCTTCCTTACCCACCGGTTCCTTGTCCTCATTTGCTGCTCCGCTGCCTGTGGAAAGTACCTCCCTTGTTCCCTCTGCGTTCAAATGAGCAGCTTCCTTTTCCTTGCACCCAGCAGGGAATCACTGGGGAAACAGTCCCACGCTACCATCTTGTTTTGCTCTTGGCTGGAGTGTGCTGAGGCAGGCAAGAAGGATGTAAGGAAGAGAGCTGGTATGTTTGATAGTGCTGATTTCAGACATAAGTTCTTCCTTCTTGACAAGAGCCTTATGAACAACAGGTAAAGGGGGCGGGGGGGAAGTGTGGATTATGGTTAGGGGTTTTTTTAATGTTTGTTTAAAGCATAGCCCCCGACAGCTTCATTTTTAATTTAAATTTCTTCAAAATACTTGTGCTGAGTAGGTCCTTTAAAGACCTGCAGATCTTACTCTGCAGGGCTGGAGTCTGATATACTCAAGTGGGAACAGTGCTATTCTTGTGATTGGCAAACACGGCTGTCTTGGAGGAGGAGTGGAGTTGTGAGATAAACATTGTTTTCACAGTCTGCAGCTGCTTTTGCCACTGAAGTGAATGGTAACGTGTTTTCTCTGCTGTAAATGTGGAGCAGCAAAGAGCACTTGATAAGCATTTATATACTTGTTAAGTATATACTTCATTATATACTTGTTAAGGATAATGAGAGTACTTGTTAGGTACTGGAAGGCAAGCAGTCACCATTTACCTGCTGCTTTCTGCACACCTCTCACAACTGCACACACAAACAGTCCGGGGAGAGAGTGTCAGTGCAAGACTGTACTAACTCTTGACTGCATTTCAAAGTGCCTTGAGGTCTAGTAGAAGCAGAACACTTCTGTGCCATCATTTGTGTGTGTATCCTGCTCCAGCTGTTGCTTTCCCTAGTTTTCTTTCCCCTCCCCATTTTTTTTCATTCCTCTCTTTTGCTGAACAAATAAAGGTGTGGTTCAGTTTGTGTGACAGCTCAGTGGTCTAAGAGTTTTCCCCAGGTTTCTTCTAGTGATTGTACTTTAGAGGATACTTGTTTTGCCAGTTTTAGTAAACTGTTAAGTCAGACACACTGAGTGATGTGCTTATGGGATAGTTGTCACAATCCTTGCCCTCAACTTTATAATACCTGCAGGTGTGCGGATCCTGTTCTCCAAGACATGGCTTTCTCTGTTCTTGTTCTTTTACAACACTGCTGCTGAACAGCTTTACCAAACAGTAGAGTTGGAATGCTTAATTTTTAGTACTTCTGTTTCTGACATAACTGATTTTTAAAAGGTGGGAAAGAAGTCATTTCCTGTGATCAGCGCACAGTTGTCTTACTGATCTCATGTGAACTGATCCTTATTTTAAGCACTGATTTAAAATCAGAGCTCTTAGCCTGCCTACTAAATGAGTGAGAGAATTTATAGTAGAATAAGAATTTCTGAACTGTCATACTCTTAGTTTGTGAGGTCAAGTGCCATCGTAATGGTTCCAGAGAACTGAGATTATTAGCCTCAGAGCTGGATTTCCTGCCTGGTGTTGCTGATTTCCAAACTGCTGTGATTAGTCAGCAGTATAGAAATTAAAGCTTTTGGATGCCAAACTTGCAAAGGATGTGACATGATTTGGTGAATCTGTAAAAAAACATTTTGATTTGCAGTGGCTCACCACTTCTCAGAAGTTACCACAGCTCTCATACCACAGTGCATGGGCAAATAGCAAAGAGGATCAACATGAGCTATAGCTTGGTGATAATGGTGTCTGCCACCCCAAACTTTCTGCTGTGCTTTCTTCATCTCGATCAATCATTTTTACTACTGTGCTTCACATTATGAAGTGTTGTGTAGCTACAGCAAAAAAGGACAAAACCAGTCTGAAGTATTGCTCTTTAAATAACAAGTAAATGAAAAGTGAAAAAGACGACAACAATCCAGTGTAGCTTGTTCAACAAAGACCAACCTACAGTGAAAAGGGAGGTATATTCCATTGAGGCTATACAATTTCTGTTCCTTGTTTTGAAGAGGCTTTGGAGCTATTGTGTTTATTCTTGCCATGGCTCTTGGTTTCCACCACTGTAGCAAAGTCTGCAGTCTCTCAAGAGTGCTATGACAAACAAGGTGTTTCTTGTCATGGCTGCATGAAAGATTTCCCGGAGGGGTCTGGGAAAGGCTTCTTTTCACAGAGGAAATATAATTCCAGTCACCTTATTGAATAATTCCAATCACCTTATTGATGTCTAGCAGATGGCTAATCTGCTAGACAGAGCTTCTACCTCTCCAGGATGTTCAGTGTGCTCGGGAGCTGGGTCACACTCCTCAAGGAGCTGCAGTTCCCAGCTCTGTACCAGTCACCCCACATGCCCACTTGGGCTGCTGGCCTCTGCTTTGCAGGCTTTACACACCTTCAGAAGAGTTGGTCCGTGGCGCAGCTTGTGATTAACGCAGTCTGTTGGCAGGTTTGCCTCTCTGAGAAAAAAAAGTGATCATTTTCTGTCCAGAAGCTATAGTCACACCTCAGACTTTTGCTGATAGCACAGAGGGAACCCAAAAAGTGAATGGTCACAGAAATGGTTCTTCTACTGCCTTTCAGTTCCTTCTAAACGAAGCGCTTCAGCAGGGCAGTGGGTAGCTTGTATTGCTGCTGCCAGCAGTGCTTGTTCCATGCTGTGGATGAAAACCTGTGTCGCCAGACCTGGCCTGGGTTTTTGGTGGTGAAAAGAGACTTAAACAGAAAGGAGATTATTTACTTTTTTAAATTTGCTTGACAAAAGAGTTTTCCCCATCTGGCCCAGACTCCATGGCAAGGAAAATTGTTTTGCTGGGATGAGCATGGTTTTAATTTAATGAGACCATGAGGTGGTGATTCTTGTTCTTTAACCAATAATATAATATTTACTGCAGGATTAGTAATGGCAGTGGGAGAAATAAGAAGACAAGTAAGGATTTCCATAACGTGATTGGACAAGTAATAAGGGCAAAGTAGATGAGACAGTTTTTAACACCACATTGTGAAACAGGGTGTTGTTATAGTTGTCCTGTTTGATAGTACTGGACAAGGAGTTTAGCCTTTTCCCAGGATTGTCTTTCAGCATACACATACATAGTGAGAGCTCGTGCTCTGAAGTTGTATTTTTTTAAAATAAACCTTGAATGTGAATAAACAGGAATGTGAAGGACCTGATGATACATTCACTGTCTAAAATTGTCAGCTGGCTGAGGGAACACTTTGTCCATTCATCAAGTGATCTTCTGTTTATTTCAGAGTAGTTAAAGAGGCCTTTCCTTAGAATCATAGAATAGTTAGGATTGGAAAAGACCTTAAGATGATCTAGTTCCAGGAGTTCATCTGAAGGGATGGTGAAACATGTGACACTTGAAGGTTGGTTTCTGTCAGTGAAAAATATTTTTCCCTTTCAGGAAATACAAAATAATTTTTCTCTTAAAATTAGCAAGTTCCTGTTTCAGTCTGCTTAAGTGTCTGTACCACATGTGATACTCTTTACTAGCAAGGATGGAGAGGTAGTTTTCATGACTATCACCTGAAAGGAGTTTCTAAAAAGTCATTTACAATTCTACTGCATTGTATGTTCTATAATACTTGTAGCTTCAGATTATGACACTTTTAGATCATAATTTTTACAGCTTCAGAGAACTATAGAAGATAAGTTTTGGAATTGCACTTAGCTCTGTTCCTTGCTGTTTAGAACCTCCGGTACATAAGGAACACTTTCTAAAGCCTTGCTAATTATCCTGGCCTGCACAGAAGCTGTTTCCAAAGCAGTTGTAATGACCATACGTTCACTGATGCAACTATAATTTACATCTGGAGTAGTTGGAAAGGATCTTAATGGTATAGGTTATTTTCATTATCTTGCTGAAAAGTAATGTTAGCATTTCCAGTAGCAGGACTAATAGAGATACTGTGGGCTTTGTAACTTGATTCATGGACAAATTTTCCTTAGACAAGAATGGGAGAATAATATTTCTGTTAAAAAACAGGACAACTAACAGCAAAGGAGGAAAACAGAATTGCAGGGAGTGAACTCTGCTATGTTAAGCCCTGTGGCTTTTTACTCAAGACCAAGAATGGTATCTCTCCTAGTGTCAGACCATTTCACTGATGACTAAAGTTAGTAGTTTGTGGCCATGTCACAATGAGATGACTGGTATGTTCACGTACCAGGTACTTATTTTCAGATCAAATATAGCAAGTTGGGAGTTCCTCACCGAGTCTGTATGTCCATGGTTTGAAATTTATACACATAGCTGCATTTGAGTTAGCAACATCCTCCCATCCCTGCCCCACAATTCTGAATAAAATCTCAAGCCCTGAAGAACAGCAGTGGATTTTTACATACAGCTAAATACCCATCTCCTGTCCCCCCCAAAAAGAGTGGTTAGGCCAAGTCACAGTATTAAAGCTTATATAGAAGAATTAATGTTGAATAAGAAATAAAAAAGATATGTGAAATAAAAAATATAGTAGGCATCATGCACTAAATGCTCTGCTTTGTGTGGAAACGTATTCTTCACAGTGACTTTGCAGTTTGGGTGTTTTCTTGTTTGTTTTTGTTTTGTAACCTAATCTGTGAAATGGCAATCATAGCAAAAAAAAAAAAAAAAAGCCCTACTATTTTTTAATTTTAAATGAAGAAGTTGGAAAATTCAGAACAACTATAATTGAAGTTCTGGTACTGTCAGCTCACCTTGGTACGATGCTTTATTTGTAACTGTCACATGGCCAACCATGGCACCTCTTGTAATGTTCCCCCTTCCTGCTCCCAGTACTGAGGTTTCTTCCTGTCTGAGAGCACCACACTGCTCAGTCACAGGCTTTGAAGCTGATGTGCTCTCTTTCTCACGTTAGTTTGTCCTCCGTGTGCTGGTCTAGTTCTGTGATGGTCCCTTCTAAAGCTTTCCAAGTTCACCAGTAGTCTGGGTCTGTAAAACTTTCTCCAACCCATGTATATCAAAATGGCGACTTCTCCAAAATAAGTGTCATTCTGACCGTGTTATTGCTGTGGAGTTCCCAACACAGAAATGCCTCCTCTTTATAAATGTAGTTGTGCACTCAGAGCAGTTACCATTCTGCTAGCTTTGATGTTTCAGGCTCATCACCTTCCTGGTGCATACAGTCTCCTGTAACTATTAGTGATGTTGGTTATTTTGTACTGTTTATCTCTGCAACGTTAAGTACAGCTGATACTAATACTAGCAGTACTAGTAAGTATAGCTGATACAGATACTAACAGGACTTGTAAGCTTTAAAATGCTTTGTGAAATGAGAATGTCAAGGGAGAGCTGTAAATTTACCATTTTAACTCTTCAAAGTCCTCAGTTGGTCATTGCCCCTGTAGACCCTGATGTGAATCACTTTTTTATCAATGTAAAAGCCTTTTCCCCTCTAAGCACAACAGTACAGCTGAGCACATGTATAGTCACCATACTTTACAAAGCAGAACATGCCAGGCTGGTTCCACATTAATCAGATTCTCCCTGTGATGTTCCCTGTCTGAAGAAATTATTTCCCATTAAAAAGGACACTTTTACCATCAGTGGATGCTGCCACAGTGATAAGACCATGGTCCTGATAAAGCTTTAAGGTAGGGTGTCTGCTTACAGCTGGTGTCTTATGCATGCAGGTGAGACTTTTTGTAACCCTGCTTGAAATCTGACATTTATCAGCAGAGGTTAAATATTTGTCTCTGCTCATCCTGACATCTTGTTCACAAACCTTTCAATTAAAGACCATGTGATTTGAAAATGTATGTTAGGTAAAAGTACAGTAATGATAACCTCCTGCCTGGTATCTGTGCAGCTCAATAAGAGTTCACCAGTACCTCAGCCTACCTCTGACCCGTTATCTGTGCTTATTAGAGACATTATTCATCTGTAGACTGTATCCCTTGTTTCTGCTTCTCCATTTCTTGTATTTTTCTTTCCTTTTCTTGTGTTTCCTTACTTTCTCACTCTTACGCTTTTTGTCCTTTGCTTGTCTTTTATTTCACTCCTTTCCTCCTCTTCCGTTCCACTTCCAACTTCCTCTTCCTCTCCTTCCTCTTCCTCGTTTGGTCCTATTGAAGTTGAGCCCAATGCCGGGACACCACGTCGTAGACCTCTCTCCTTCTGCCCTTGCTGTGCCCATGAAGGTAACGTAACCTCACACGCTCCCTGTTCTCCTTGACCACAGCTGGGTTGTTGTAGTAGCACTAGTCAGCTAATGAACACAAAGCCCCCAGCCCTGTCCCTAGCTCTTTTCTTGCTGTGTCCCCAAACCAGCCTTCTCAGTAGCAACCTGGTAAACAGCTTCTCTGAGCCTATGGCAAGTTATTAAAGAATACAGTATCCCTTTTGCTAGTCCCAGCTGTGCTAGGGAAGGTATAGCGACCGGGAGGGACATTGGGCAGCAGCAGTGGGAGCAGGTATGTCACACTCAAGTTTCTGTTTTCATTTGGTGGATTCAATTTCTCTATTCCTCCTGAAAGATATTTAGAAGGTGGGGTAAGGGAAGACAATCTGCTTCCTTAAATATGGCCTTTTAATTAGTATATATGGATTAAAGGAATACTGGATTGGTTTGCAAAATCATCCTTGAACTTTAAAAACCAACAAACCTTAAGCTAGAACAGTTTTCCTTCATCTGTCTTGCTGAGCGCATTCTTTAACTGTCCCAAAATGGAGTGTGTTGTAGAGTTTCCATTGCCAAGGCATGGGGGAAGGGGTTGTTTATATGTGTTCATGGTGTAATTTTGCTAACCACTACTCTGCTTTCCATGGTCTCCCTCACATCAGTTGTCAGTGCTCCCTCTCCAATCCTCCCATTATTCCTCTACTTATTGGCTGTTTAAAAATACTTAATACTTACTTATTTCACAGGTCAGTAGCATTGTGGTTTTGGCTTTTTCTTAGAGGCATTTGTTTTCTATACATCCTGGCATTGGGAAGGATGGAGAGGCTTCCCAGTGTTTTCATGGCGCCATAGCACTGGACATCTGCATGTACAGTTTCCCTCTCCTGTCGCCACACGGGCATACTGTGCAGAGATGCTCAGAAAGGAATGCTTGTACTGAGCAACACACCACAGAAAGTCCACGGAGCCAGAGGCTCTTAGGGTGGTACAACAGGTTTGGGATTCCCCAAGGGCCTGCTCTTCTGACTTTTCAAAGGCAGATATTCTCAGCTTAAGGCACAGTTTGACAGGAGTTGCAGGCTCTCCTTTGCTTAGCTTCAGGCCTGTGCTTCTCTGAGATCCTAAGCGTGGAGGCGGGGCACAGGTTGGAATTAACCATTAGCCATTAGTGTGGTACTTGTGAAGTGTTTCCAGAAGTTTGAATAGTAAGCTTGCTGCTTGATTATTTTTAGCATCAAAATAACTATTTGAGAGTTTTTGCTCTTGATGTAGAAAGTGTATGTATGTTATCCATAACAACAAACATAGACAGGGATGTTAGTTGCTTTAGGACATGCAGTTCAAGCTGATAGGATGCAGCAACCCGAAAATGCTGTTGAGCTTGATTTGAGGCCTTACTCCTGCCTCCACTTCCATGCAGGCAGGCCCGTTGCTACTGTTCTTGATGGTGTCTGATACAACTCACAGCGTTCATCTGCAGGTAGTTCAGAGTGGAATCGGTGGCCCAGGCCAGGAGATTGCTGGGAGGAGCTTCCCTGGTAAGCTCTTGCATTTGATAAACATCAACAGAAAGCTTTGGGAACAGCATTCTGCAATTTATTCCACGTAACTCCTGACAGATATGAGATTCCTCATAGGATTGCTGAGTAAGTTTAGGAGTTAGCTTTAAAATGAATGAAATACCAACTAAGATTTCTGTAGTAGGTGGCCAAGGCCCAAGGTATTTTTATTCTGCTTTGATATTAGCAAATATCTCTGGGGATTCTTCTTTCCAGTGCTGATGTGCAAATAAGTAGTTTCTGTGTTCACTGTTGCAGAGGGGATCTTCAAGATGGGTAAATATATGTGGCTAGGAGGAGCAGTCAGAAAAGATTTATTGGGCTATTGAAATAAAGAAAAGTCAAGATGTTACTTGTGGCCAGTAAAGGAAAAGATTGAGGGCATGCAAGTGAAGAAAATAAAGGCAAAACACATGGAGTGGCAATTGAATCTGTTTCTGATGAGCATATATTTAAGTAGCTCTCATGCGAGGACCTATAAAGCTCTTCTAATGAACAGAAAAGTGGAATACATACAGAAATCTGGGCTTTCTGCAGTAAGAGGAAGAAACAAGCAATCATAAGAAAATCAGAAGGAAAAACAGATAAAAATCAGACTCCAAAGAGAAAAGAATCCTTTTGGAGGTGACTTGACTCTTCTATGTGCTCTAGGCAAACTGAATGGACCCGTCTTGGGAGTGCTCTGGCAGCATCTTGCTCGGCTTTCTTTGCACATTTTGCCCCATTGTTGTTTTTGCAGTTTGGGCTTGTAAAGATTGCAGGGCATTACCTGAACACTTAACCAGGTTTCTCTTTTGGCAGGCATGGGTAAGAAGGATGATCCCAAGCTGATGCAGGAGTGGTTCAAGCTGGTGCAGGAGAAGAATGCCTTGGTTCGCTACGAGTCCGAACTGATGATATTGTGAGTGAATGTACAAAGCTTCAAAAGGGGGATTTTGTTAGGAATATTGCTGGGAGATCTGTCAGTATTGTCTTCCCTCATAAAATGCTGGGAGGTCAGCAGTATCATAGGCTGATTCTTAGCTGAGACGCGAATCCAATTACATTTCAGAAAAGTGGTAGTAGAAGGAGTAATAGCAATAAGGAATGAAAGCTCCAGTTATTTGTGCACATGCAGGTGTATGGATGTATGTGTAAAGTTCTGAGCCATTCCCAAGCTGGTTTTGGATAAAACAAGTCTTGTTCGTGCAAGTGTTTTCTGGCTCTGTAGAAATAATGTGTGACTCCTCTGGTTTTGGTAGATTCTGCTTTTGTTAAGTGTAGCTGGAAGCATTTAATTCAGTCACCTTTGCCACGTGGCCCTCTTCTCTGCCCAGTGTGAGACCCCAGTGCCCTTCATTTGGGCTCAGGTGATGAGGCTTTTTTCCTGTTAATGGAATTGCGAGCTTTCTCAGTCCCAATGCTACAAATTCACTGAAACTGGTTTTGACTATGTCAGCTGACTGTGGCAGTGTGGAAGCTGATGTCTTAGTGCCTGTGTCAGAAAAGCCCAGAGGTGTCTGCATGGGAATCTGTAAAGGCAGTGACCTGATGTGTCTCTTAGTTGATAAGTTACTTTCTCTTTAGAGGGGGAAGTAGCAGCAGATACACAGAGGTAGTGCACATCTGTTTGTTCCTTCACACTGTTTTAGATTTAATCCTACCCATAATCCTCTCAACTTTCTGCATGGCACTTCCTAGCTGAAGGCAAAGAACCTGTGATGCTGAAAAGTACATTTAAATCTTTAAAAAATATATATCTTAGGTATTTTAAGTGTTGCTCCAAAATAGATTGGTAAGATGCATAGCGGATATCTGGAGGGGGATCAGAAATTGAGAATGGTATGAAGCAATGTATGTTGTATTTTAATGTACCCAGAACTTGAGTTCCTGATGTTTCCCTTCCAGTGCTCGGGAGCTAGAACTGGAAGACAGGCAGAGCCGATTACAGCAGGAACTGCGCGAGAGGATGGCAGTAGAAGGTGAGAGCAACAGGGAACATTTTATAGACTGTATGTGTGTATTTCTAGCCTTGTGTATGCTGATAGTTTTTGATCTCTCTGTAGATCATCTGAAGACAGATGCAGAGCTCTCAGAGGAGAAGAGGATCTTGAATGAGATGCTAGAAGTAGTGGAGCAGAGAGATTCCCTTGTGGCTCTCCTTGAGGAGCAACGGCTTCGAGAAAAAGAGGAAGACAAGGACCTGGAGGCCGTCATGCTTTCCAAAGGTTTTAGCTTGAACTGGTCCTGAGCTTGACACATTTACCTCTGTTGGTGTGTGTTGTCCAGTTGGCCTACCCTGTTCGCCAGAATTACATGGATAGGAAGATGTTGAAGGGGAAACCTCCGAAGGGTCCGACAGCGTGCAGGGATTTGGTTTGAAGCACTCAGAAGCCTTTTGATAAGTGTGTTGGTTCCAGAAGCTTAAGTTTTACTTGTCTGCAAGCCGAGTTGAAGATAATGAGTTAAGACTGTGGAGTCTCCTTGGAGTCTTATACGATGGACTCTATTTTTGTGCGTGGTAGGAGGGAGAGGAATAATCCATGTGTGGGGAAGGAGGTTAAGGGAAGAAGTACCCTTAACTGGATTTACGGCAGTCCATTCCTTTCCTGTTTTTACTATACCAGTTCTAATAAAAGGGAGGGAAGTGGCAACCCTCTCTGGAAAACCACAGCAGCCTGTAGCAGCCTGTAAAATGGAGTCAGCTGTCCAAGAGAGCTCCAGAAGCCCAGGGCAACACTTTCTTTGCTTTAGTCTTCCTCCCCACCAAAGAAACCTGCAGTTGATCATTATGCACAGATATGAAGAAATATGAGACAGAAAAGATACTACTAGTATGCGTGATGGAACTCTCTGCCTCCTGGTTTTTAGAGAGATGTGGGCACCAGAGGACTCTCTCCCTGTCATAGCCTCCTAAATCTTCTTGTAGGGAAATAAGGGGAGAAGAAGAGAGAGGGAAGATGCCCTTCTGCTTCGCTACACACTGGAGAGACAGCTACTGCTGGCCTTAGTCTTCATGGCCACAGCTCAGAGGCTGGTGGGCTTCTTTGTTGTGTTTTTGTTATGACTGTTTTGACACTGGAAAATACTGACTGTGTGGGACAGTGGTGTGTGCTGGGGCAGGCGTGTTACCAGGCGGCATTCCCTGGCTGTTAGGCCCCTAAGAGGAGAAGCCCTTAAGTGACCGAACCACCATTAAGACTTTTCAGTGTTTTTATTTTCTTTTCCTCTATATTTTGTTTTTGCACATTGGAAACGAAGCTTAAGACCTGCCTGGGCCCTCAGTCACTTTGACCCTTTATTGTCAATTAACTTATTTTTTTAATACTTGAAAGAAGATTCATTTTTGTATCTTTTAGGAAAAAAAAAAAAAAGGATGAGTGATGGGTGTGTGTGCCTGCTGCATCCTACAACTTCCACATCTAAATTACTGGATGTTGTTACCTGTGGCTATTTATTAGTGTTCTTATTAATAATTTGTTACACATATTTGATTGTGGAGGGGAATGTTTTAACTCTGTTAGAGAAAGACACTACTGCGGATTGGTCCCTGCTTCACAGCAAGGGCAGCCTTTATGTACCCACAGATGCATCCTGCCCTAGGATGCAGAATCCGGCGCAGTCATGGAGCGGTAAGAATCCATTTGTGTTCCCAGCATACTTCTCTTCTGCATCCCAGAATTCCCTCTGTTGGACTAACAAACCCATAATTTATTTAAATTTTACATTTTTGTAACAAGAAAGCCAAAACTGTGAGGTAGAAGTATCCCATATGTCTCTTTCTCACGGAAAGAGGGGACCCTCAGACTCCTGAGATATGGCTAGAGGGACATCATGAAAACAAAAATAGCACATTTCCTGCTGCACGTGCTGGAAGAAGCTGTTCACTCAGCTAGAAAAGCTGCTGCTTTTCAGCCAGGAGGGTACTGACTGTAACCATACATTAAGCAATGAGCAGGATATGCACTGAGCAGTTCAGCGCCATTCCCTGTTTGACAGACTCCTTGAGCATGCTACGCCCTTAGCTTGTCCTGCAGAGCTGGAATAGTGCTGTGCATTGGGTATGCATCCCATCCATAATGGGATGCAGTAAAGAGGTTTTCCCCTCTTGGGATGCTGACTATGTTCTTGGTAAAGAAGTACTAAGCTTGTTCCCCAGTGTCCTTGAGAAAGCATCCCATTCCCAAGCGTATCTATACAGTGTGCTGACTCTTTCAGTTTGAATTTAGGTTGTTGGTGCAAGGCACCCAAGCAGGGCTGAACATCCTTTATTCTTTTGCCCCAGGACAGAAGTTGCATGGTTTCTTGCTGTTGGCTCTACCTTCTTCAAAGAGGTCTTCTGTAAGCCAGGCTCTACAATTTGAATTCACCTCTGACTCAGAAGCATACATCACGCTGAAGAAGGATGTGTAGGACTGTCCCCAGGGACTCTGAGTGGTGCTGGTTCTCTCAGCTAGAAACATGTTTTTTCCACCTCAAGTGTCCTCCTTTTTATCCCCACCTAGTGTTTTCTGCAATGGCATTACAAATTAAATCCAGATGCTCATGAAACCAAGCACACAGGGAGCTGCAATGCTACTGTGCCTGTTAGCAAGTGATAACCTGCTACATCAGCATCACAGAGTGCTGGCTTACCAACAGGATGTCCCGCAAACAGAATTCCCCGCATTTGCCAGTGCAGGGGCCAGCTGCACAACTCAAATTGGCAATGGTACTTCAGCCTGCATTTGAGGGGCCAGTGGAAACTGGAGAGGAGGAGAGAAGGAAGAGGGAAGCTAGATAAAGTTTATTGTAAGTTGTCTTAGGCAGAGAATTGGCCTCAGTCCACTTCCTAATGCACTAGGTATATGGACTACATCTAACTTTTATGAAAAGATCATTGAATGTGAGCTGTAGAACAGAAAGAAATCCTGAAGAAGAAATACCAGATCATTACTGTTCCCCTTCTTGCTGGGGGATGCCGGCCAAAGAATGATACCACTTGAGGGTGTAATGCCCCTACTGCACAGGAAAACCTGAATTCTTTAGGTTATGCTGAAGGCCTCCAGCAGCGAGAATGAAAATTAAGAGCTAACATCGCACACACACATTAATTAAAAATACATGGAAGGGAGTGTTAAAAGGCCTTTTTATATCAAAATGGTTGTAAAAGGCACAACTTGTATTTGCTGTTCAGTTGCACTTTAAGAATATGACTTGCATATCAAATACTCGTTTTTTTTACTATCTGAATATTTTTAAGTCAAATTTTGTATTTTTAAAGCTGAAGAAGGCTCTTGTGACCACAAGATTCCTTATTTGTATAAGAATCCAAGTAGGATGTTCTAGCTCTTTGTGCTTCCCAGGCGTGCAGCAGCACATGTCTCAGCCATGTGCATTCAGTGACGTGCATCCATTTGGCATATGAGGGGAGCGCCAGAGGCCCTCAATTTCCAAGAAGTGGGCACAGAAGGGCATCCGTCCCAGTGGGACCTGGGCCGGAGGAGAGCTGAGCTTGGAACCTAACCTGCGTTCATTATGACAAGGGCATGCTGAGGATGGGGCAGGCACTTCAGTCCCCTTCAGGGAAGGGAGGAGGGGGATACCGCTTCCTACAGGGAAGGGGAGACACATGGGGATGGTGAAGACTGCCAAACAACTGACTGCTGTTTTCACAGTACCATTTTTGTTTTATAACCCTTCTGTTCATTTTAACCATGTTTTCATTGAAATTCACAAATGGCTGTAAAATTCTGAGCTTCAAACAACTAACATGTGGGGAGGTGACGTTTCAGCTCCAATTTCCAGATGTATTCCTCCTTTCAGTTAAGCAACACCCCATGGTCTCACTAGGGCATGTTACAAACTGCGTTGCTGAAACATATTTTAGAGCAAAGCGCAAGTTTTAAAAGTCTGTCCTCCTCTCTATCCATCTCTGCATTTTATGTAAATATTTGTTTGTATGTAAAAGACACCAGTGGATCCTTGGGTTACCCCCATGGTCGAGAATCTGAGTTTTGTGCAATGCCTAGGCCTCTCTTAGAACACAGTGCTTGCATAGAGCTAGTCACCACACTTGTGTGCACTCTGGTGGTTTTTAATATTTTTATACATCCTAATCCTGAACATTATGAAGTATTGTACGTGGTCTAGACTGCATGTTCTAGAGCAGCCAGCAGTTCCCTTTTGTGAGAAAATGTTCACAGCTACACCTTGTTTGGTTAACATTCTTTTAAAATGAGTTTTCAATCAAGTGTTTACACCAGACACCAGTGGATGAGAAAGGTGTTGCATTAGAAAACCTCCTGTGTACAAACTGAGAAGCCGCAATAGGGCTTTATGGGAATTTCAGTCATCTCTGTTTGCAATAAAGAGAACTCTAAAGCATACTAAAAACCAGCCTGTATATAGTTCACAGAGAAAAGAGACCGCTGGCTCTCAACTGCTGCAAAATAACAGAGATTGGAAGCTTTCCAGAACTTCCTGGGTTTGGATTGCTCAGAGCACTGCTATAGGCAGGGTAGCAGGGCAGGTGAGGATGTCGCTGAGAGCAGATGTGAAGGGGAGGATGCCATGTTCTGATGGCATCGCAGTAATTTAAATACTCTGTATCTGTGCGTGCATGCGTGTGTGTGTGAAGTCTAATCCAGGTGAAGGGATATGCTTTGGCATCTTCCCTTTTGTATGAAAGTGAACTCTGATATTCAGATTGTTCAAGGCTTTTACGGTTGGCATGTATGGAGTGTTAACAGAAAAGCATATTACCCTACCTGTAAACAAAAAACAACTCTGTTCCAGCCTGTTTTCTTCTGTTTGGTTGTGTTCTATCGTTTGTTTTTATGCACACTTGCTTCGTTGGTGTTGAGATTTTAGCACCTCAGATGGCCAACTGAACTAAAAAAAAAAAAAAAAAAGAAAAAAAATAAAGTCATTAATTATTTTTTCTTTTTGTTGGTGGAGTTACCGTTTGTTTCCTTTGCATTCACTCTTACAGTTGATGATTAGAAAGGAAGCCAAAGCTGGGAGCTGAGGGAAGGTGATCTTGAGATGAGATAGAAACTCAGGTGTTAAAGGGCCTGACTTCAGTTTCTTTTTTGCTGGGATGCTGAGAGCCCATCTGAGTTATACAAGATACAATTGGATGTTGATACATCACCAATACATGCTCTGCCTTTCCCCGTAGTTTACATTGTTTCTTCAGATTCTCTGTGCAGAGAACTTGCAATAAATAGCCAAGATGGGGTGTAGGTAATGTAAATTGAATTGCAGCAGCTAGGATTTAATTCCTGTAGCTGTAGCTCACTTCCTTAGCTTGCACCTTATGCAAGGATGAGCACCTTACACTGGCACAGCAGCATTCAGTGAGAGAAGGAGTCAATGACACAATACCTTTGTGTTGGCTTACGCCTCCAGCACTCCAGTGTGCCATCTCAGGAAGATTAGCTAAGCAAAGTGCAGCTGTGCCCCTTGAACTGCTGGAAAGATTCAGAAGTTGAACTTCACCAACTCACATGTCAAGAAAAGGGATCTGGGTATATCCGGTTTGAAAGGGTGTGAGGTTCAGCCCAAGTGGTGGGCGCTGGGTCCAGTAAATGGCAGAAGCTTGAAGTCCAGAGGAATGACATCCAGCCAGCAGCACTCCTGTCAGGAAATTGTAAGACTTTGTGCCTCTCTTTTTAACAGACTGAAAACACACAGGGTGTTGTGGGGAATCCCAGCTGGGGAAACCCCAAATAATGAGTCTTGTTTTCCTGCCCACTCTACCTTTTTCAAAACAAAGGACAAATCACCCTGTGCTAAGGAGGCTGGATTAAAGCAGACCTATTATGGCAACAGGGGAGTTAATGGGCCTGGGGTTTCCTCTTGTGGCCCGGAGGCCACGGATAGGGGGTTGTGCTGTATGCAGCAGGAGTGATGCAGCTCTCTCCTTTGTTTCTGCAGGTTCATAGGTCAGCAGTTCCCTGGGAATGCTTCAAACCCTACAATTCTTCCTGTCCTTGTGGTCCCTTGCTTTCAAATAGTAGTGGGAGAAAGCTGTGGTAAGCTGGGAGAGATCTCTCTCATGTTAAAAGGCCAGTCCACAAGGATTTCTCCCTTGCTGCCAAAAGAGAAATGAATATATGGGAAGTGACCCACTGCAGTCTGGGAGGCAGAAGGTTGCCTCCCATCTATAGCTTAGGAGACCACCCTTGCAACACTTCATCATGGCTTTTTAATTAGACTACAAACTTGTTAGCCTCCTATCTCAATTAGGGACCCAGGGGGTCTGCTGTTGTATAAGCTATGGACAGAACAACCAGTCTGCTAGGGAGACCTTCCTGTACTGTTTGCTTTGGCAAAGAACTGTGCTGGCCCTGTGGTTTAAGCCCAGCTGGTAACTCAGAACCCCGGAGGGCCCTCTCAGAGGGTCACACCTCCCGCACAGATTAGCCACGTGTGTGTGACACCAGAAAAGGCCCTCTTGACAAAGAAATCCTGCCTCAGCAGCACAGCATGGGGCTACTTCCAGTTTCCATTTATAATTTATAATAGAAACTGAACTGCTGCTTTCAGTTTGATAACGAAAGTAGCCTTCAGGAACCTCTGACACTTTCCGCATGTGGCATTTTGTGCCCTCGAAGCTGCCTCTCCCACCCGGAGTTGTTCCCCTTGGCATAGAATCGTGACCCCTTCTCAGCTCTTTGGGTTCAGTGCTGAGGTAAGGAATTGCACAGCAGTAACCGTGGTGAGAGCATCAACATGCCCTCAGCTCTGGAAGCAGCACAGGAAGAAGTATGTCAATGGGTCTATTAAATAACATGTAGAGCCTCTTTTTGGCAGGCGCAGATCCATATCGTGTTACACGGCTACTTAGTCCGGATAAAGACAATGAATGTAACTTGTCAGGAAAAATAACAAGGGGGAAGTCATGCCTAACACTAATAGCAAAGAGCAGGTGAAAAACCCGGCATTCTGGCTTACCTCATGTTTAACACTTGTTGGGAAGTCCTTACCATGAGTGCTGTGACAGCTGCCTACATTAGCAATTGCATTTTTAAGTCCTGCATTTTGGAGAATGCAAACCTAATCCTGTAAGGATGCTACCTAACCATACATCTCTGCAGGAAAAGCATTCTTGGAGAAGATACCCTTTAAGAATTCAAGGAACGCCTGAGCACATCTTCCTCTAAATCCTAAATATAAGCAGCAATGGAGCTGTTACCAGAGTCAAGGATCCTACAGGTGGTAATGGGTGAAAGCAATGGTACTGGCACGTGGCTGTTCACAGCTGGTGTCTGGAGGGAGGGAAGGCTTCATTTTATAGGTATCACTCAAAGGAAGCAATAAAGACTTAGTTGTCTCCTTCCTTAGCCTGCATCCTTTTACACAGCACCTAAAACAGGACAGAAAAAACACCTGTCCAAACCAAGCTCCACTAAGAGAACCATTTTCCCTTGGCATCTCTGCAACAGTGGGGATGCCTCTAGGCAGCAAGGGACTGTATAAGCAGGTATTTCCAAACTTGCTGAGTATGTGGTGTTTTTCTGAACGTCTCAGACACAGTAAGCACCTGGTTTCCTGCAAACAAAAGATAAAATCACCTCTTTTTTATTATTAACATTTTCTATACAAACATAAAGAAATCTGTGTTACTTGCAACAGAAACCAACAAACAAAAATGTGCAGATTTCTCTAAAGAGATATATACATACACGCTTTGGGCAGAAGGATGAGAGCCTGTGCTTTGCCTGCTTAGGGCCAGCAGGCCCTTTCCAAGGCCAACTTGAACAGTTTGAAAACAGAAACTTCTTTCTCCTCAGTTCCTCAGAATGCACAAAATTCACCAGAAACTTATGTGTCACTCCCTTCCTCAGACTGCCAGCATGAAGCCACCTGCTCAGCTGGCCCAGCGTGACCCAAGCCTCAATCAAGAATTGCTTTGGGCTTCATTTTTGGTAATCCCAATAACATTAAGAGACACTATGAGCTTCTTAAAGCCCCTTCTGATTCAAAACAAAGGCTGACAGTGGCACTGTGACTCAGCAGTGTTAGGAAGAAGAGAAGCACAATGAGAAACCTGTGTTAAAGTAAGCACCGCTTTTGACAAAACTATGATAAAAGGCATTATTAAATAGCAGTTAGCTTGAGTAAAACTCTGTTAATCCCTTAAAACTCTATTAAGTGAAAAGCTAAGTTTATTCGCTGGGCTGTAAGTGGCTATAAACGGCTCACAAGGGGATTTTGGCCTAAAAGCACAAGGTCAGAACCCACCCGAGTTCCAGAACAATCCTGCCAGGGGCGGGTACCAAATGCCCGCCATAGCATTACCTCGAGCCTGCTCTACCGCCAGAAGCAGCGGTGCCGCTGGGGGAGATCCCCGGCACCGGCCGCGGTTTGGAGCTGGTTTCACAGCCCCCAACGGCTTGCTCCGAGGGAGGGAGAGCGGGAAAGCGAACAGCCGGCACCGCCTGCCCCAAACCTGGCTCGGTGACGTGACCCCGCCGGCTTCCGGCAGCCCCGCTTCCCAGGGAAAACCCCCACGGCTGCCACCACCGCCTCCGCCTCCTCCCGCTTTTCCTCCCAGGCACAACGGCCTGAGGGAGCACTGAGGGCAGCACCGCCCCTCCTTTACCTCAGCCCGCCGCGCGCGGGCCGCGCATGCCGCGTTTCCCGCCCGCCCCGCTAGGGCGGGGCTCATGGGGCCGCTCTTATAGCGGAGGCAGCGGAGCAGAGCCGTTCAGAGTCTCTCCGGGCCGGGTGGGTGCGGGGCGGGGGGCGGGGATGCGGCGGTCCGGGACCGGTTCTGCGGGGGTACCGCTGCCGTTCGCGGCTGTGGCTGCCCCTTCCTTCCCTTCTCCGCGGGGTGGAGGGGGAGATCGACCGACTCATCGATCCTGGCGCTGCGAGCGCTGCTGCCAGCCCGCCTGCCCGCGTGTGTGTGATAGGGGGGAGGGCAGGGCGGGAAGGCGGTGGGGTGAGCACCGCGGGGTCCCGGCGGCCTGGGCTCACCCCGGGCCCACCGAAACATGGGTGCCAGGCATCCCTCGCTCGGGAGGGGGCTCCGGCGGCAGTGGGGAGCCGAGAGGGGCGGGTTTGGGGACCTGCCGTGGCGCGACGGGCCCGCGGTGGGGTGCGCTGCGCCCCGGCGGTGCCGCCTCAGGGAGCCCCGAGGCCTGAGTTACCGGTTGTTTCTTCCACCCCGTCGGTTTGATAGCGGCGGTGACCGGTGAGCGACCCTGGGGGGAGGCGGAGTGGGGCTGCTGCTTTCTCTTATCGGTGCTGTAAACTCTTCTGCCTCCTCCCTGCAGGCCCCCCGTTTCCTTTCTGCCCGCTGAATCCGACCGTGCTTTTCAACGGTCCGGTTCACTTTCCTTCTGCTTCGTTTCTTGCCGTCAACCTTTTGGTAGCTCTGACTCCGTGCTCTGCCCGTCTTTGGCTTGCTCCTCTATCCACGCTGCTCTCGCCGGTGTTGTGATGGAGCCTTTGTATGTATTCAAGCCCGTCTGCTGCTTTCCCCCGCTGTAGACAAGTCACTCTCTGCTCCCTTTTCTCCGTTTCTGTTGCAGACCGCCTTCCTTCCCGCTTAGGTGGTATTTCATAAACCATAACAAGCTCTTGTCCGACTTGGTAAAGTCCAAACATCCCGCTGTCGGTCTCTAGTGATGGTTTTCAGGTTGGAGGGGTATTTGCTGGGCAGGGGGGAGTAAGGAGTTAGTCCTGTAGCAGCAACCCCGGAGGGACCCGTGCTTTCCAGCAACAGAGGGATGTGGGAGTGGCAGCTGCAGAGAGAAAGCAAGGATTTCTGATAAAAGTGCTATAATCTGTAGCAAAACCTGGTGGCTGATAGAGAAGAGTCTGTTCAGTGTGTGCCTTTTCTCCAGTCTCATTACCTTCCACAGAGGTGAGGGTGGTGAGTGCCTTGGCTGCCTCTTTGTTAACCTGTGAGCAGCACTCGTGGTTGTTCGTGTTCCTGTGACTCGAGGACTGTGTTCAGAGCTGGGTGACTGCCAGAAGGCTGAAGCGGGAAGCTGGGTAGCGTGTGAAGTGGAAAGAAGCTGAATGAGCAGGTCCTGTTCCTTAGAAAGGTGTTTAGTTAACACATGTGGTCAGGTGATGCTCTGGAGTGTCAGTGGCTCTGAAACTGGTGGGGTTCTTCTAGACCACAGTGTTTTGTAGCTTTAACTACAAAAAAAGGCACAGGTCTCTGAGTAACTTGAACTACTGAAGGCTTAGTCCAGAAAGTTCCTGCTTAGTTTGGGAGAAATTGGCAACTCTTGATGGAGGCCATGAGGATGATCAGGCGACTGGAGCACCTCCCGTATGAAGACAGGGTGAGAAAGTTGGGACTGTTCAGCCTGGAGAAGAGAAGGCTGTGTGGAGACCTCATAGCAGCCTTCCAGTATCTGAAG
>JANHGB010002516.1:0-10781 GCA_026283785.1 Coracopsis vasa | reverse complement strand
GTTCCCAGGCTGAAAGTCAAAAACACAGCACTGCACCAGCTACTAAGAAGGAGAAAAAATGACTGCTACTGCTGAACACAGGACAGTAACATAAACTATCAAAACTACAACTTCCAGAACAGACCATTTCAGAACTAGTTTTCCCCAGGTTTGAGTCTTCCCTGAACCAGGCTTGGCAGAAATTTTGACACTCTGTCACATTCCACTGAAGTATCCTGGCTGCAAGATCATTCTGGCCAAAATCCATCATTCTTCTTTACTTAATAAAAACATTTTTTATAGCTCAATGTTTTCCTGGGAAATACTTATCTACACAGACACTGTATAGGACTTTCCTGGCCAAGTGTACATCTGAAGTAGGTGCCTAGAGTAGGCACTTGTAATATGCCGAAAGGAAGTGCCTGAGAGATGTCTAAAATATATCCTCAAAGATTCTGTTTGCCTTGATTGACTATAGAAATGTGGGAGGGTTTTTAATACTCTCTTCTAAATGTTGGCATCAGGCTATTCTCATTTCATACTAATGGCTGTTAAAAATGTGAAGCACAGACAGAGTGGGGCTTGAGATTTTCAGTGTGTTTTATATACAATATAAAAACACAGCCAGTAAATTGAGCCCAAGGGAAGCAGGGTATTAAGTATGGTACTTTTTGTTCTTCTAGAGCAGAGGACACCCGTTCATCTGAAAATAATATGGTGCCTTTTCCTTCTCTGAGTGGCTTCTTGAGATTTGGTAATAAGCACCACAAGCAGCTTCAGGTGTTGCTCCACACTGGCCCCAGGGAAGTCTCTACCAGCATTGCCATAAACCAAACATGACCATCCTGCATCTGTAAAATCAAAAGAGAATATTTCACCCACTCCATTGTACCAGGAATTTACCTTACAAAAGCTATGTACTAGCAACATGTAAAGATCTTTGGTGGGAGCTGAGCATTTCATGATGTTTGGGATGTCTTCTGTTCATTGATCTGTTTCTTTTATATTTCAGGGCCAAAAAGCCAAGGTTCTCACCATGCTACCATGGTTACATTGTGCTAAGTGAGATATTTAGTGCTTAGAAGAAGTGGGCTGCATGAAATAAATCCTGCACTCAAAGAAGGCGCTTCCTCACTATTATTCTAAACAGAGACAAACACATAGAAAGACCACAAGAGAAGCCATATGGTAAAATGCCTGGGCTCTTGCCAACCCTAACTTAGAATATCTTGAGCAGAGGAAATGCCTCTTGTATTTCTGTCCCACTCATTTTGCCACTGATGGAAATTATTTTCTCACATATCTATGCCAAAGCCTCTCTAACAACATGCAGAAATCTATGCTCAGCTGCAGAGATGTCCTTGGTTTACTGCATCACTGACTCTGTCAGGGCCCTGGAGTCCCTGGGTACAGCTAGCACAGCACCCCTATCACTGCCATTTCCAAATCTGCAGTTATGATTACGCTCCGGAGACTCAGTAGGTCCTGGAGAGCCAGAACCTGTCTTGTAAGGTGAAATTGTCTCTATTACCCCTTTGTTTAATCATGCAGCAATCTTTAAAATTTGCTAATTCATTCAGGAAGATACGTGGAATGTAATAATAATGTAATACTGATCTAAGAACGTCTAAAAAGAGAAGAATCAAAGTGTAGAGGAGATAATAAAGGAAAAGACCTGAGATATTACTGCTACATCAAAGCTGAAAAATATCCTAGCAGTCAGACTCAGTTATGAATATGTCATGTATCTGGCACAAAAAAAAGGTCTGTGAGAAAGTTGGCTATCATAAAAGCTGGAATTCACCAAATATAAATGTACCATTGGGTTACAATACATACATGTATATACTTCAATTAACCACCTTCTGTTTCTACTTGGTTAAGTGTACCTTTTCAACTCCACTTTACCTCAAATCTAAACATGAAAACATACATCTGCCTGGAAATTGCAAAGGTATCTACAGTCAAGCTTGTAAGAATCTTTAATGTCCATGCACCTTGGTATGCCAAAAATATTAAGAATCAGTCTTCACCTTCTTGACAGAAAGCCCTAGACAGCCATTCAATTGTGTTACTATATCCACAAGTCATATTTTGGTTGAGGTGAGAATCTTCAGTGCTAAACACACTACATCCCTCTATGTGGCATTTCAAATGTTGTATTTTGGACTGCGAATATCATGTCACATTTGTAAGACAGAAAAAATTAATATTTATTTGGATTTTTTTTTAACTGGGTTCAGTCACCTATCCTTTATTTAGGAGCTGAAAGTAGAAATGCTCCTAAATGTGTCTAGGTGCATTTTCTGTTTTCATTTATAATGTCATAACACTGAAGCAATTCCTCTGCCTTCAGAGTAGCCAGAGTAGCACTGGCTTTATACTGTACATAATAGAGAAGAATTCAGCCCTTGTTCTAAGCCTATGTTACCAAGAGGTTAGTCTTCAAGGGCAAAACACCTCGTCTATGTTCTCATGGGACAGTCTGTGTGAGTGGAAAAGCTTTAGAACAAACACATGTAAGTCAGCAACAGGGGAAAACTGAGTAAGCTCCCTACAGCAGGTCTTCCCAGATGCCTTACAGACCGAGTCTGTGAAAAAGGAGTTTTGGAAGAAAGCATTTTGTAAGAAAGACCCACAGTTAATAAATCAAACATGTCTACTGCAAACAAACAATAATCTGACAAATAAAATTTACCATTATCTCTTTTCATATTGATAATTTTCAGCAGCACAGCTGAAGCTCTGACAGTGTTTCTCTTCCATACCTCTGAAGTAAGTCTGCAAAATCATAAATAATTTAACTAGACAATTTATTTTTGATGCAAGTAATAAAATTTCACAGTTACAGGTGCTAAAAATCTCTCCATTCCTCACAAGCTCCTTCATAATGTACCCTTAACAGGGTCTCGCTTGCTCTGTGCAGTGGTTCTGAGGCTGTCTTGCTAATCCTTTCTGCTCCATGTTGACTCTAATATCTTCAGAGATGTTGGTTTTACCAGGTTCCAGAGAATTTTCTATGTCAGGACTATGCAAGCAACAGGGACGCGTTGGTGAGCTGAGAGTTGAAGCGCTCTGTGACTGCTGAGTTTGACACCTTGATGAAATCCACGATGATGAAGTGGAGAATAAAGATGCTAGGAGAGAGCAGGTACTCTTTAGTGAGAGAAAATATTGACCTAACATGAGCTTGGATATAAGAGTTCAACAGCCCCCCCAACACACACCCTGAAATTCATCATGCAACAAATGACTTCATGCCTATGGTAACAGCAATAGTCATGTGTAGAGGCTTTTCACTGCTTTCCTTTAAGCTTTCATCCTCACAAGTTCAAACCAGTCTGCTTTTCAAATATTCTTGCTCATAGCTTTTTGTTATTTGCATGCCAACTTTTGTTCTGATTCTTCCTCAGGAACCATCTTCCAGCCACTGCTGGGGACAGGGTCTGGGCCACATGGACCTTTGTCTGACCCTGTAGAACCATGCTTATCTTCTCTGGTTTGCTATTAACAATACTGTGTCATTGAAAAGTCAGTTTTTACAATCATATCAAATGAGACCACCAAGCACTAGGCACCTTCCTGGCACAAAAACATGACAATCATAATGAAGGAATGGCAAAAGATTGGAAGCTGTAGGAAAAATGAAAGAGAATAAAACAGGGAGAAAGAAAGCAAACAAAATCACATACTCTATTTTGCTTCAAATATCTCTTGGAGGGGGGGTTGTTTTTAAATGATTATGTAAGAAACACTCGTGCAGTAGAAAACAAGACTGTGGGGGGCATCTGAAGGCTAAAGATGAGATATGCAGGGTAGAGAAAGAACAACAGCACAGACTGTACATAGTACGTATGTACATATGTACAGAGTACATAGAGAGTATGAGATTTGAATATGGTTGGTGTTAGGAATGGTGATCATCCACTGAAAACTCTGAAGCTGAGAGTTTAAAAATCAAAAGCATGCCTTTAAAAATTGTCTTATAAGTGCATATCTTAGAACTTAGATACATAAAACGAATGTTCTGTTTCTCCTTGGGCACCCAAAGAGACAGGAATCCAGAGTTCATCTGTGTGAAGGTCAGGAAATTTCTTGGCTGTATCCTATAAGCTGACAGTATCTGTCTGAAGTACAAAAACATCACCAGACTAAAACACTGAAAGGTATTGTGGCCGTACTGCTACCTTCAATAAAATGAAAGATGCATTGTTAAATGAGTGCTCCCCACCACACGCAATTCACACTGTTTATTTTCTTTAGGCAGTGCACGTGCCCTCTGTGTACCTTCCCAAGATGTTGCAAGAAACCACTCTGGTCTTGCTCCCTGAATCTGGAGAGGATTTCGCTTCCTCTTCACCTTCAGATACCTCAACACATGCCTCCTACACCACTGGAACAGCACTTTCTTCCCTTGCACATCTCCATGTTTCATTCTTTATGGGGAAAGAGAGGTAAAGTTTAACATACTTTCCTTTTTCGATGAGCAAACAACCCTGACAGAAGAGTTGCTTTGGCCAAGTTGTAACACGGTATCAAGAGACAAACAAAAGCTAAATCTGGAAGCTGTTGGGGACCCCTCAACAACACACAGCGGCAGTAAGTAACAGATGCAAGCATTGCTGAATTGCCATCAACTGCTTATTAAACAAGCCATGACCAACAGATGGAAACACTGCTTCATTATGATAGCCTTCTCCAAATGCTGAATGAACTATCTGGAAAATGAGAATGAAAAACAAGTGGGTGCTAAAAATGTGAAATCCTACTGTGGGAAATCCAGCCAATCCACTAGACTGCCAGGTGCCACAGCTGCTACACTCTTGAACCCAATTCAGAGGGACTAGATTTTCCACAGAAAAGGGTAGAAAATTATAATTTTCAAAGGTCTTCCACTGGCCCCATATTGGCAGTTACAGTAATTATCAATGTAATTGCTTCAAGTCACATCTCATTATAAATTTAAAAGGAGACTGGGGCTCCATTTACTAATGCATCAGGCAACACAGTCGATTGCTGTGTATTGCCTGTACTTCACTCTGAACTGTTTTCTGATTTAGGTTTTCACTAGATCACCATTTTGGAAAATTGACAAGGAAATCATGTGAAATGAACATTGATTTTAGGCATCACAGAACAGAGAAGACTAGGAAGACGGGAAGAATAATTTTTCTATAGAAACAAATACATGTTTTTTAAAGTATCTATAAAAGCAGTTATTGCAATAAACAATGATTCAGTCAAGTATTTGTGATCTTGTTCAATCAAATAGTATTATTCGAGTTACCTAGACAAAGAATCATTTAGCTCAGTAACAGTCAGTGGGAATTTCCCAGGAGTTCATTCACTCTTTTATAAATAATACAGATCTGACAAATAAAATAAGAGCAGCAAGCATGGTAGGGGGATTGAACTAGATGATCTTAAGGTCCTTTCCAACCCTAACTGTTCTATTATTCTATGATTCTATGATAATAGTTCTGGAATAAATAAGACAAAATTACACATACTAAATTACTACATACATAAATTACAATACACAATAATGAAGTTAATATACACTAAATAACTAACACAATTGCTTAATCTTTATTCACTTCTGTTTCCACTCAGGGAAACAACAGAAATGAGTCGCTGGTTCTTCCTAACAATCAGGAATATTTTAGCTGAGCACAAACCAAACCACAAACATTCCAAATGCTCCATTAATTTAATACAGAGCCCACAACTCTGTGGAAATATAAGGCATCATGGAAATACAAGGCTACATCAATCACCCATGTAAGAGCCATGTATCTGAATCCATGTTATCTTGGAGAACACAAAAATCCATCTCTATCTTGGACAGTGCTCATTCAAGTTAGTGAACTTACTTCCTCATACAACAGATGAATGTACACATGAAGTCAACAAAACCATAGGGGGAAATAATGATTAACACATGGAGCAGTTACAAAACACAACCCAATCAGATAATTAACCCAATCAGACCTGAACCTTGGGCAGAAGGAAAAACAATGCCAGGCAAACTTGTTTTCTCTATTCATTTCACTCTTTAAAATGAAATCCAGTATTAACACAGTAAAAATAGATGTGTATGTCAGGGCCAAGTAACACATTTGATATAATTTATAAAATTATATACATAAAATGCTATGAAATCATTAGCATTGTTTGAAAATGGGACAAATATCTACACCCAAAGAAAGTGAATACACCATCACATACAGAGATTGGATAAAGATATATCTGATGAAACCCTATGAGGATGACCATATAATCTTATTTATCTTCATCAGCAGTCTTTCTCCTTTCTTATAAAAACCAGAAAGATACATAAATAAACATATATTTAAGCAAAACAAAAAAGCCATGAGAAGAGGACAGGGCACCCTTTTTAGAATGTTTGACCTGCATACCACCTTAAAGTCTTGTTAGAGTCTTGATGGAGTACTATGAGATTATTTGGTAAGCCTAGGCACAAATTAAACACATAGCCACTTCTTTCATTTAATCTTTCCTTCAGCATGCATGGAATCAGTAAAAGGATTTGCTGATCACATTAGCATTATTTCCCGTTCACTCAGCATCTGCATCTCAGATATCCAAGATATCCAAGAGGGAGGAGTCTGGGATAACTGAGCATTTCCAGTGAAGTAGCCCTGCCTGCAGGAAGCCATGGTCTTTCACACAGCTACAGGACAAACTCAGCACCTCTGCTCTCATATAATTCTGACCAGGCCACTCCTAAAATGCAGCAGCATCATAATTCTCACTATAAGCGATGTAAATGGAATTTGCAGACAATGTTTAAAATCATGGAATCATAGAATGGTTAGGGTTGGATTTCTTGTCAGTTCCCTTCAGGTATAAAACATGAGTGAGTATACAGAACAAAGTTCAAGTTGACTGACAACATGATGATAGAGTGAATCTATAATCTACTACTTCTTGAAGTAAATAATTAATGAGGATGTTGAAAACATTTAAAATCATACAAGAGGTATAAGTAGGACATATGGATAAAAATCCTCTTATCTTTCCACTGACTGAGAATAGGATCTCTAAAATGAAGAGCTGACTGTGGCATGTAATGGCATACCTACGCTAGCCCACGTTTCTGCTGCAGAGGAAGTATACAGGAAGTACAGATACTGATGTCAGCTTTATTTGAGCTAGCTTAGATTCTAAAATCAATTTACCCTCTGAAGCATTGAGCTCCATATGTAATAATTTAATGGCTGCAATATAGATATACCTTTATTCTAACAAGTATCAAACAGTAGAAGCACTGGAATATATACTCTGCTTATAAGCAGATACTAAGGTTGGTGTTATTGCATATTCACTGCTACTACAAATGTTAGGAAAATTAAGATAGCATCTTCTGGAATATGCTTTATTCAGTTCTCCACTTTGCTGTGGGAAACACACGCTGAGAATCTTCAGCATGAAGAATGATTTCCAAAGGAGTTGAAAGAACCTCATCACATAGGACATGGCAAAGTAGACTGGTCTAATATCCAGAAATGCAGAAACCAGGTTCCTTGTGAGGAGATTAACTAAAGGGCCATCAAATCTGTTTAATCCCTAATATTTATCATTTTCCGTAGCTACTTCTTTACCTCCAAATTCTTCTTCACTGCTAGGCAGTGAATTTCTTCCTCTCTGCTTTACTTCCCTTCTGGAGACAAACAAAAGATCATCAGAGTCTGACATTTTATCCATGGAATCTCTTTTGTCTACTGGTCTCCTCTTCTTTTTCTTTTTTCCCCTATCTTCTTTCACAACACTTTTCTTTGCTTCTTTTCCCCTTTCATCTTCCACAGATGAGTGAGGATAGGGCTTTGTGATCTCTCTGTCCAGTCTAGAAAATCAGACAAGTAAATTAACTAAGGTAAAAGCACACATATCTTAAACTATTTAAAATTCTTCTTTACATGACATAGATTTCACGTTTTCCCACATCTCACAGTACTGAAAAGTGAAGGACCTATCACACTCTTGACCATTTGACATGGCTATAAATATCTTGAAATTCAGTTTCCCTTTTATTTATAGAATAAGTAAAGAATAGGCTATAACAGAGCTCTGAACCTGAGTTCTACCTACCTCTTATGACTACAAAAAGAATTTGGGGAATAATTGTCTTTTATGGTGTGGGCCAAGAGCACATAATGTTTTACTATGCATATTTAATTTATTAGGTACATTTGCAGAATGCTTGTTCTGCCATAATTATTTCTTTCCACTGTGATTGCAGGAAAACCTCCCCAAACAGATGCTAGCAAAAAGCAAAAGATAAATATTCCGGATTAGTAAGCACATTGTCAGGGACTGTGTTCTCAAGTCTTACCCAGCAATTTACCGTAAAGAGTTATAGATCCAAGAAGTAGGAAACTTCAAAGATTCTAAACTATAAAAGCTCAACAGTACCAGGTTTTTACCATTAGTTCTTGGAAGAGACTAAAAATTCAGCATCACCAGACATGACACATGATGTAGAAAAAGATGGAAAGAAATATATTGAAGTAGATGATAAAGTTGCAAATATGCAAAAGAAGGCGCTGTGATTCTGGCAGCAAATTGTGGAATGTTGTGGATCAGTAGTGGTTATCAAGGTTTTCACTGGCACACCAATGCATTTCATCTGAATATCTGTGGGTAGGGTCTATGTTGCCTATATGCTAAAAATTGCTATTTATGTAGGTTATCCAATGTCAACAAAGGACCATGGAAATCCCAAAACTCTGGAAATCTCAATTATGTCCAGTTTAGGGATGTAAGTGGGTATCTAAGTTAAAAGAGTCTGAGTTTCAAATGCTTAGCTCTCTTCATCATTTATTAGCCGCTTTACACATTTCATTGCGCTCTGCACTATAACATACAGTATACATCCATGGAGCCAAAGCACCTAAATTCCACTATCAGAGCTGTCAAATGCTCAAAGTATTACTGCTCTGAGTCCCACAATGTCTCTCTATGTATCTAGGCCTTGGTGTCTTCAAAACACTAGTAATCAGATGTAGGTAGTCTACAACAAATAGAAAATCCATTTCACCTTTCAACAATCCTCTAAAAGCTTCCTGAGGCTAAGCTTCAACTCATCTCATCCCACCAATGTTTCCAAAATAAAAATAGGGCAATAAATTGCCAGATAATAAAATGGTATGACGGACAGTTACTGCTCTTCTGCTTCACACACTTGTGGGTCAAATCACTTGGTTGCATGTGTAGAGCAAGCCTGCTCACAACTGTCTTTAGAGTACTACATACGGAAATCTTGACACCATAGTTGAACCCAAAGTACAACATTTAGGATTCATGCAAAATAACTTTCATATTTTTAGGCTCAAACATACTCACATCATACAATCCACCATCTGCACCATTCTGATATACCGACAGGAAAAAGCATACTTCATTTGGCTGATTTTAATAAGCTCGCTTCTTACACAGTGTTCCTGCAATAATACAATCAACATTCACCTAATTTAAATCAAAATCTCAGAAACAATGAAGAGATCTATGTATAAAAAGTCAACTGTTCTAGTGTAACTGTCATCAGCCTCTAAATAATAAAGATAAAAGTTTCAAGTACAAATGTACATTTTCTGCACTACGAAAACTGCAGTGAAATTATCATTATGGCTTGCAAACAAACAACCAAACAAACATAATTAAATGAATTGAAAACTATAGTGACCGTGATAAAACTCCATATGTTTCTCATTTTAGCAGCATGGAGCTTGTGAAAGCCACCAAATGGATCATAGCTGAAAGAAGAGCATGATTTAAGAAGAAATTATTTGACAGAATTTCTTGGTTCATGCCTGTTACATGAGCTCCTCATTGATTGAGCTCTGAAATCTGATTTGCTTTGGTTACCTGAAGATAGGGATTGGAACAGTGAGTTCATTAGCCTGGAAAATTTTATCTGCCTTATCAA
Organism: Coracopsis vasa; assembly: GCA_026283785.1. Taxonomy (NCBI): domain Eukaryota; kingdom Metazoa; phylum Chordata; class Aves; order Psittaciformes; family Psittacidae; genus Coracopsis; species Coracopsis vasa. The sequence continues at coordinate 853 of JANHGB010002516.1, read as the reverse complement.
AAATCCAGCAATGGTAATACCATTGCCAAATTGGTATAATCTTTTAGGTTTGCTTACTTTCCTGTTGTTGAACATCAGAACTGTGTAGAGTTTGTCACCCATTTCCATGCTCTTTGGTGTTGCTATGACAATGGCAGGCACATAATATTCATTTCCTGTCTGTGTCCCAGTTCTGGCAAACACGTAGTCTCCAACCTGCACATCAGGAAAACATAAGTTTGCAAGAACTGTGCAACTTATGAGTTTTACAAGACACAAAAAGTAAATACGAAGATATTTTTACATGAATCATCATTCTAACATGTTCCCATGCTTTAATATAGATCTTTAAAAGGCAAGAACTTGGTCCTTGCACATACCAATCGCTCATAATTTCCACTGAATCAGGGAGAGAACATAAAACAAAAATGAATGACAGAGCCCTACTAAATGTACCAGGGCTCAACAAGCAAGTCACACTGAATGAGGAAACTCTTGCAACTCCTAATTCCCTTAGACTTTATGCAAATTTATACATATTTAATGCGCTTTTAAAGCAACAGTGGGAATTTTAGAGAATTCCGTATATAACTAACTTACAAAAAATTATTTTAAAAATTAACATAGAAGTCACAACTTTCTATCAAATTCTGCAGATCTTCTCTAGATTTGGATGTTCCCTATAGAATACCAGGAACCTCTAGATCAGGATTTGCCTTGATATCAAACAGAAAAAAAAAGCATGTCTCTAGTTTCAAATGTAAGAAAGAAGTTACAAAAATGCTTCTTGTATTCAAAACAAGTGTATCCATTCTGGGTCGTTTTTGTATCTATCATATCTCTCGTGTAAAATAAGAATCATCTGAAAAAACAA